>VXBQ01002340.1:1203537-1301946 GCA_013400175.1 Phainopepla nitens
TAATAATAATAATAATAATAATAATAATAATAATAATAATAATAATAGTAAGCCCTAGCTGTAGACATTTAGTCTTTCATAAAATTCAATTAAATTGAGTGTACTAATACTAATAGTATACTTTTTCTAAAGCACCCACATTTTTAAGACTAAGTGAGAATTTTAGGAATTTTTTTGAGCTAACAAATAGTCATTTTTAATTTCTTGTTGATACAGTAAAATACTTAAAACAGGGGGAAATCTTTTGTAGTTACAGCTAGTGAAATATTCAAGTCCAAAGTTCATGAAGGTAGGAAACTTCTCAGAACCTAATTTATTTAAAATAAAATCTACTAAAATACTGATTTCTGACAAATATATGAAAGAGTTGTCTAAAATTTACATTGACAGTTTAAAAATTACATATAACATTTCTCTCAGAGAAACGTAATATATGAACAAATGATCACGAGTAAGATAATAAGAGGAAACTACCAACAGTAAAACTATGAAATCCACTTTGGATTAATGAAAATAATGTTGATGAGCTAGTTAAATCAAGAAATTGAATGAGAGGATAGAAGGGTTAAATATTATTTTGTTAAACATCTCAAAAATAAGAGTAACAGAAAGACAATGGAAATTTTCAAAGTGAAATATGAATATTTCCCCATCCCAAAAATTGACGACTACGATGAAATGGACTCTTGCTACTTTACTGTATAACTTGTAGCTGTCATGTGAACATCCATATTTTGTTTCAATTTTCTCTCACACTATTTTCAGACAGCAGTGAAAATAAAATTCTAGTTTCTTACAAAACTCAGTTAAAAACTGTGACAGGTCTTAAATGGGGTACTACTAAACTATTTAAATCTACAGGAAACCGCCTTTAATCTTCACTACTGGAAAACTCTCTAATCTCAATCACTGTCTTGAATGCTGAATCATTTTATGCAGTACAGAACAAGAGCTCTGATACCTGAATGCTTCATAGAATCCCTCTAGCTTAACAAAGAGCCTGAGAACTGATAGATTATCTCCACCTTTATTTGAGAGCTTTCAATATTGCCTCATGTCACATTTTGAGATATGAGTTTACTGCCTCTCTTCAGCTACTGCTTGAATTCTTATAACTGAAATAGTGCCAAACCCAACTGTCTCAAAAACAGTTTCTGACCACACTTAATTTCTTGGAGTGTGTTGCATTGTTACTTGTGTAGCTCCACCTGGATAGTAGCCATGTAGTGCTGGATATTGCCCACTACTCACAAGCTCTGGCAAGACACTGAACAAATTGGACTCCCTGTCTAGAAAACTGATTTTGGCCAGATAAAATGCAGATAATTAATGAAAACATTGATAGGGGACTTGTGTGCTGGATGTCACTGCAGTAACATCAACGCTAAAAACAGAAGAAAAGGAAAGTGTGGGACTCGGCGAAAAGATGTTATTGGAATTGGCCTGAAGAATTCTTTAATTAAAACCTATATGAAAGATATCCTCATATTTCAGATGAGCTAAACCTTATTCACACTCCAGCTATTTTGGAACCACAATTTCCTTGTCAGAATTATGAACCTGAAGAATGCTCAATTATTGATCAGTGCAGGACCTTTGAGGAACGGAAGCTGCTTCATTAGTGTTTTATTGCTGTCTACACATTGACAAGGAAGAACTTCGAATTTAGACAATTAAATAAATAATAATGAACAATTTGTTGTCTATGTAAGTTGATACACTTTGAATTCACATGAAGAAAAATCAATTTTTGAACAGTTGAATGTTACTAAAATTCTGGGATGCAAATATCAGTCTTTCATCTATTTTTCTTCTGAAAAAACTGCTTCTGGGAATGGCTGTCAAAATTTTTAAAATTACTGTCTACTTTAAAATGCTGGTGATAACTTACAGGACATTTACTATTGTATTTTCAACAGTATGTTTCCAAATGTAAATATACTAGTTTAAAATACACAATTAAAAATCTTTTGGATTGTTTTTACTTTTCTAGCTTACAGCTTGACTCATAGTAATTTTTTTAAATAAAATAACTTATTTATATGCAAATTTAAAACACTTATGGACCAAGAGAGACTTCAGACTCCTAAAATTCAAACCTTATAAAAGTAATAGAGAGATAGCCTTAGTCATTTTGTGTGACTTAGAACTAACAAGTTTTTCCCAGATCCTAAAAAAGGTTGAAAATCCTGTTGTTCGTCTGTGGTGGAAATAATTTTCCAGGAAAAAGTGAGAAAGAATGTTAGCTCCTCAACACTGTGTCTGTTAGTTTGCACCAGGGAACTGCTGCATACCTCATCAGTTACTAGAAATCACTACACTTCTTTGAACCTGGCAGAGAACTGTGCAAGAAGGGTCCTATGTAAAACCCCTAGGGTTTCTTTTGCATTAATGTGACCAAAAACAATAACTCTCTTTTAACACTTAAGCCAAATTTTCCCTTTGAGATCTGTTGTGTTTCTTTTAAATGTCCGAAAGCAATTACGTTTTTTTAAACTGCCCCCCTACACTTTCTTTTTCATTGTTCTTTTTTTTTTTTTAACTGGAGAAAAATCACTTTATAGACAACAATTTGATTAACTATTAGATATTGAAGAAATACAATGCACACAGTTAAGTATTCACTACGTGCACCCATGTTGTCTGTAAAATCAATATTCCTGTACAAGTGAATTTAGCTCACTTTGCTTTCATGTTACAATTCTACTTCACACTGAAGTTCTCAAATCCCTCTCGCCTCAAAGCAAACACAGTCTGGTTCAGTGAAAGCAGTAAAATTGTTCATGCAAGAATCAAATCTCAGTAATTTTTGGCCACTAATAAACCTTCACATAAAACAATTTCCTCCTTTTTTCAATGAGCACAATTCCTATACCAGAATAAGCTTTTTCTGGTTTTGCACCATATAGCAAAAATAGTGAAAATAACTTCATTTAAATTTCCCTACATGCATTTTGATTGAATCCGAACCACAGTCTAAGAAATGGGAAAAAAGTTTAAAAATTGGAATTTTTTTCACAGTGAAATCTCAACATAATATCTAAGGAAGAGAGGCTCAATTATTCTGACTTAGCAGACACTAAAACTGATTCCGTATTGAAATCAGCCATGAAAAATTAAATCAAATACAGAAGTTGCTTGGGTTTTTTTAAATACTTCCAAAAGATTTCCTATTTTTTACCAAGCATTTGTTATGTGAAATTGATTTACTAAGTGAAAGGTGATTCTTAATTTGGCTTACAAACCTGATAGATACTATGTTTACTTCATTTCAAATATCTAATATTTAAATAAATTTTACATAGGTTTAATGAAAGAAAATAGTAACTTGGAGAAGGAATATAATCTATAGAAATTTATATGCTAGACTGACCAAACCTCTTTGTAAAACACCACAGAGCATACTCACTGAAGAAATATAACCCTCAGAGTTCAGCCTTACATTCTTGAAAGTTTTACTAAACAGTTACTGGAAATCTCATTCTATTCAATTGGTTAGTAACACCAATTTAGGTTTTTTTTAAATTTTCTTGAGGGGCTAAAGTGACACTGGGTTTATTTGCAGTGAACACAGCTTCAACCAGACATAAAGACGAGTTTTAATACCCTGTGCCTTTTGCAGCTATATTCTTTGATTGTCACCAGTGGCTTCTAAATATTCTATTTGTAGCTTACTTAAGCATAAAATCATCAGGGATTTTGGTTTCCAAGCGTGATCCCACAAACCAAAATGAATAGTTATAGAAACTACAAAAATAAACCATCTATAGTTTACATAAGGAAAAATGTTTACTAATGTGTTTTAAGTGTTTATCACCAGATTACTGCTTCTGCTGGTGTTTTTTTCATCACTTTATACTATTACTATTAGCCTGGAGTTGAGGTTTATCTGACTACTTTCCTCATACTAAGTATCTCAAACCAAGCCAGAAAATTTTCCAAGTAAAGCAGCATGACTTGGAATACAAACTAGGGTATTTAAGATTCTAAACAGAGAAATCTTGAGTAAACTCTGCCAGATGAATACTAGTAAGACAAAGTTTATAAACACTTCTTCGCGTGTACCCTTACACTCAGACTGTCAGAGGTCTCAGTGGCTTACTGAGTTGCAACAAACTCTATAAAAGCTACCCAAAGTGCAGCGGTAACTACTCTGCACTGATTCCCAGTTGTTTTTTCTTTGGATTTCTGACCCCTTTTTTTCTATATGACCCCTCCTGACATGTCTCTGAACTTTCTTCTCTTAAGCTTTCTCAGTCAAATCTAGGAAAAAGAGCAATTACAAGCTTCTAGAGGAATCTTCTCAAACATTTACTAAAGCAAATAAATATAGAAAAAAATAAAGCAAATGTTGTCCACAATTATTCTCATAATCCATTCCTCACTGATTTAAATGAGTCTTCAGAATTTCTCTTCTAGGTCCACCCCTCTTGGACTACACTTATCTGTTATGCCTAAAATCAAATATCCAGCTCACATACACTATCTTTCAATGCAAAAGCTCGGGTTTGTTTATTACTATGGCAACTTCATTCCCTTTTTTCGGGTTTTTAGTAGCAGGACATTAACATGAGTGGCCAGTTTCATGTCAGGATTTTTCTTTAGGATGACCATTGCAGATCATTTTTATTTGCCATTTCTGTGGCAAATTAGTCATGAGAAGGTTGCCCAGAATGTCAGGCTAGTCAAAATGATAATGAGAGACACCTCTTTTTTCAGTCCAAATGCAAAGGTTGGGCAAAGCTACAAAAAAATACAAAAACAAGTAGTTCTCTCTAGTACCAGTATACCAGCTTAACTACAAGTTAATTGGATGTCAAGCAAAAGATAAGGTGCACTTCCATTATCATTCTTTCCATTAAGACACAACTACTTACCAAAAAGCTAATTTTATAAAATAGAAATTTATATTGATATTGATAAGGATATTGATAGTATTTGTATTAGCATTAGTATATTAGTACTATTAGTATTAGTATTACTTCATTATAGCACTATACCATACTCTTGACACACTAAAAAGTTCTCAGTTACTTGTCAAGGGCTGGAAGCTCTGTGCAGGACAGAGAAATATGTGGAAGCCAGGTTATCAGTTAGAGCCCCAAGCTATTTAGTGGACCAATGATATTACAGGTGTTCACATGAGAGTTGAGAGGGGCTTTCTTCTGTGGGAGTTTCTGCTGTGTTGGGAGAGTTTTGTCTTTGTCATAGTGTTTCTGTAAGAGTGTGACGGATTGTTAGTAAAGTTTTATTTCACTATGGCTGAGACTGAAAAAGAAACAAAAGGACAGTTCATATCACTGGGAAAACACAGAATCTGAGTGGAACTTAGTGGTTATAAAAAAAAGAATGTGCATTAAACCCACTGTGCACATAGATAAAATGTCAGGTCTTTGGTGCAGAAAGAAAAAAAAAAATCTCATTTAATTCTAATCGGTTACATTGGAGATAAACTTCAACCAAGACTCATCTGCACAAATATATTGAAGAATACTTCCTTAACCTTTTCTTAGTAATAACAAGGGAAAATCACAATTCCCTAGATTTCCTCTTATAAGTGAAGGGGGAAAAAAGTTCAAAGCAAACAAGACCACAAGATGAATAAGGAAAATCAATTCCACATACAGAGGGGTAATCTTTGACTTGCCATTAAATGGCATTTATAAGTGCTTAAAGAGTCAAATGGCATGATCAAAAAGAGATGATAAATTTTTTTTCCAAAAGTTGTAGAAAAGAAAAATTAAAGTAATAGATATAGATTACACATTTTTCGGAGCAACATCCCTGTTCAGTTGACACATTTTTTCAATGGGAGAAAAATTAGGCAGAAGAATCTTTGAAGTGTTCCTGTGTTTCCTTTTCATCAATTTTTTTTTCTATTCTGAATGTTTTCTCATTTTTGTAGTCTTTGACCTGTTTATACTATATGTAAATACTTGCTTCTTCAAAACGAAATTGGTAGAAATAACCCGTGTCACTAAGAAGAAGAAGACCTGTGAATTCCATTTAATAGCAAATTTCATATGTTCACTTTCCTAACTGTACACCTGGAGAACAGATGCTCACAATTCTTTGTACTTTCCAGTTGTGGAGTAAGACTCCAGGCATAAACCATTGTCAGGCAATTTTATTTCCAATGAATATTGGATGTGTTTTGGAAACAAACACAGATTTTGTGACACAGTCAGGGCTGACAGTCAGAATGGGATGGAAGATAGAAATCTAGGACTCTAACCTCTTTTCCTTTTAAATTAAAATGATTTTTTTGCCTTAGAATATTCTAGTGCTTGAATACACACCAAAGTATTCAAGGGAGTCTGCCATACATTTATAAGTAAAAAATTGTTTTTAGACTTCATTCAAGAGAGGAGATATAATCAGAAATTATAAATGTTGTCATGGTAGTGCTGATCACCTTTCACTTTTTATCATTATAGTATAGCCATTTGTTAACTAGCCTCTTATTCTTTGACTCTAAGACAGTCTTGTTTTATGTGTGATGATACTATATAGGTAGCATGAAATCATTCCCTTTGCCACCTTCTGCGGGGTCACCTAGCTTAGGATCACCCGCAGATGGGGCATTCCGGTGGTTTGAGGTCGAGGCTTTCTCTTCTTTCTCAGCTCGAGCACTGAAGAAGACGCAGAAGCCGTTCTTCGATGTTTTCAAGGTTGTTTATTATTTCTTATCTAAGGAATTTTCTCTCAAGCTACAGAGGTCTGTCTAGCAAGCTGGTCAGGAGCACACTGCCTGCCCGGAGGGCAGGTCTTATCTTTTATAGTTAAGTTTACATAGTTCGATGTTTACTATTAATTCCCAATGTGCTATCCTTACATTGCATTGTCCAGTTTCCTGACAGACCAATCCAGAAATGCCATCCTGACTAAAAGATGGATGACAAGAAGAAGAAGAAGAAACTACACGTCACGTGTAAAAATCTGCCATCTTAACTCTAAACTACTTATCATTACAATATTGTAAATGTATATTTCTATTCTCTGACAGTCTACTACTTATCTTTTGGGACTTGTAATTCTTCCTGTAACAATGGTAACTTTTTCCAGGGACTTAAATCAAACTCACAAGGGTCTTGGGCATCGTGCCAAGGCCTCTGAGCCCTTTGCCTGGGGCCCAAGGCATTCAGGGAAGCCAGGGGAACACCCTGGACTCCAACACCCTTGTCATTCTTCTTAAATTGAATGTAAAACAGTATTTTCTTATAGTACACTGATTTGAACTGCCACTGATTAAGGCAAAAATGTTCTGATTCTTCGCCCTGTTTGAATGGACAGATTTTTTGCATTTATGGTTACGTTGGAATTGCCATGAAAGAAAACTAAAAAAGGAAATTTGTTTGAAACAAGATGTTTAATAGCATTTGAAACAGAAAAAAAAAAAGGAAAAAGTTCAGAGTTGGCTTTAAACTATTACAATAATTCATTGTGCTTAAAATGTACTATATATGTACTTGGATGCTACACACATAAACTTTGAGTCACTGGCTCTTGCTAAGTTTTTTTTTCATGTAGTATTGCATTATTCTAGCACCTATTTTGAGGGAAGTGGAGAAGAGTTAAATTGAAATCTGTTAATATTAAGGCAAAACATATCTGTATGTGTGCACATGTACTATATAATGGACAGACAGTCTGGAAGCTACTCAATGATTATGTTCATTGTTAATTAAGTGAGACTCAGTAATGAATGTGGCATACAACATTTATTTTCTCAGCAAAATAAGTCCAAAGTCCATTAGTCTACAGTCACAGTAGGGATTTTTACAACTTCAGCATTTAGCTTGTGCTTTTACAGCACATTTTTTGAAATGTCTTAACCTTGTGCATTGACAAGATTCTGCTTGAATCTTTTCTCATTAACAGCTCTTTGTCAGCCAGATTTCCTGTTTTAGAGCCTTACACCACTTTTAAAATCGTTTGCTTTTCTTAGGTTTTAAAAATGCAGCTTTTGACTATGTATTTTTTCCATGTGATTATTTATGGAACAGCTTACATCTCTCTTATACATCCTACTTGCATTCTTTTGCTTTTTCCCACTTTTTTTGCATTCTTTACATCACTACTTCTGCTACCTTCCCTTCAGAGAATAATTCCCCAAGGAATTGTTGTCCCTGCCTGATACTTTGAAAGAAAACGCTGTATTTTGAAAACAAAACAAACTTTGTGTTCATGGTTGCTTGTAGGAGATTATAATTTGGAGCATATGAAACTTATCAAATTAGCACAATGATTCTAAGAGATATGTTTATTATAAATGATCATTAAAGTGTCTCAGAACCATGTAGTTTCCAATCTTTACTTAAATGATAGAAGTTGAAATGTTTTAGATAGATTAAAAAAACCTCTTCGTAGAATTTAATGTATTTTTTGAGAAATCAGGCTTGTAAAGGAAAAAGGAATAAATTCCATTGGAAAACAGTCTCAATAGGTCTAAAACTTCAAATATTTAGAGTCTCCATGAATAGAGGCATGATGTTGTCGTAATGGCATCGTAGGGGTGGAAAGGCTGGCTTCATGTCTATCTTGGCAAATATGTAAATGAACTCAGACCAGATCTGCTTATGAAGATTAGAAAAATCTTTAGGCCACAACTTCTGATCTTCATTTTTCCTTAAGTTTACATTTTTTTTAAACCTCACGATGGTTGATGTGAATTTGGAGGGCAAAGATATTTTTCTTCACGTATAAATTTTATTTCTAAATTTGAGAGGTCATTACTTTGCCTTTTTTTTGATTTAGTGCAACAGCACTTTCATTTTTCATTAATGCTTTTGTTTTCTACAGTACATGAAATAGGAAGGGCTGTAGGGTTTCTAACTCTAGATTAGATATCATAGCTTCTTATATTTGTCAAAAGAACAGCACATATAATTCTGAAAGCTGTGAATCACATGGTCAGCAATTATAGGCTAATCAACCCCCCTCTATGAAAAGTACCTAGAAAGTATCTGAATAAGATTGCTGAAACAGAAAATCAAGCTTCCAAGTAGAAGTTAAGTCTGTTAGTCTCTAAACTACTAATTTGTACTTAAGGAATCCCCAGAGGAGAATGTAACAGATCCTACTGAGTCCTAAGACTTCTGGGAAGCAGTCCATTTCAACCACCCAATAAAGCATGGCAATAACACATCCTTTTCTTCTTATATATGTTCTCTTCTCTTCTTTGTACACAGATAATATGGGACAGATAATATGGTCTCATGATTCCATCCCACTCCTACCTCTATAGAGCTTTCTAAGTTGTCTGGGACTTTTTAGAAATGAAATGCCATTCCAAACTTGTTTGTTCTTTAGATGACTGATATCATACTCAGAAGTTCAAAAAATCCTCTCTGTAAAGTGGATAGAAATTTCACTGAACTAATTTATTAAATGTTGCATGTCTCAGGCCCTGACTTCTATAATTCTGATATCCCTTGCTGCCTGACTTCACCACAAAGCACACTTAGACTCTGATTGAAATTTAACACCCAAATGTTTTAACTGCAGCCATTATGTCTTTTTATTTTGCCATAAAACAGGAGGCCTAAAAACAACTGTTACTTGTTTACATCCATCTAATTCTTCTGAGTTTTCTGTTAAATCCACCAGAAAAGCTCCATCCATTTGGAATCCATGCCAATGTATAGCATTGCTTCCCATTTCAGGACCTGGTTTGTCTTTTCATGTTCACAACAAATTTCTCCTATATGATAGTGCAAAGTGGTTTTTATATTCTTCGTTTTCCATTCAGTTTTGGTGTAGTTGAAAGCCTCATTTTTTTATTTCCATTTGCCATTTCTCCTCCTGTTGGAAAAGCTTTTGTCACTGCCCTTTAATAAAATATTTTTCAAGGCAAGATCGACACTTAAATCATACCTGTAAAATAATCTCAGATACTCAGCAGACCTAAGTACAGAAGAACAATAAATCAAGTTTTGTAGTGGCAGCAAACACATATTAAAATTAGGAGTTTTCAGGTGATGCAAGAGGAATAATAGAAATAAAAAAAAAAGAAAACAAAACCCAAACCTAAGGTGTGGAGGGCAAAGAAGCTGCCAGCATCTTGAATTCCTGAAATGGAAAGAAGTAAATCATGAGGTGACCCCACATGACCCATGCTGGCCTTCCTGATGTCAGGGAAACATCTCCAAAGTCTTGCCTAATACTGAAACCTAAGAGGCAAAACTTACTACTACTGTGAGTTATATAGACTAAATGGTCTAATGCCATCCACCACATCTTTTCTGATGCCCTGCTTCTAGCTGTGATCAATATTTAACATTTCTGCAAAAGTGAAAGAAACAAACACTGTTTATTTGATTCGTTATGAATGGAGACAAGGGGGAACTTTTGCACTTTGCTGGCAATCACTGAATCCATGAAATCTTTCATGGTTTCATGATTTGATTCCTCTATCCTATCATCAACAAACACCATTAACACAACCTGAGCAAATATGTTGTTTTCAATGGTATAGAAGCTTCGGACAATCTCTTGCTATTTGTGTTTTATTAGCTCACTAAACAGTGTATGTCTGTACATCTTCTGAAAGACTTTCAAATTCCAATACTGGCCACATTTAATAAGATCTCTTAATCCAGCATATGGCAACCTAACCTAATACTCTTGGATAGAGATGCTAATATGGTTTTCAGCAGAAGGTGCCATGTCATAAGTTAGTGTTACTCCAAGGTACCAGTTCTTGTACTAATATGTAAGGTATTCACTACTATGGTAAGCCTGGTTCAGTGGTGACAGGGTACCTGGAAACAACTGCACATTCAGGAAGGAATGTAAGTAGCTGATACAGCCTTGAAGTTGTAACATTTTTCAGTAGTGTTCTAATTGGATGAGAAATTAGTGTGTGGTCAAAGGAAAGGGTTCCAGGATTGGTCCAACATATGAAAATCTGGGCATGTTTCCTAAGCTCATCCTTTCCAGAACAGTAGATCCTGAACTATCTCATTAGTACAGACCTGTCTTTCCAATAACCTTGCATTTAGGTGCTTTCTTCAGTCCAGCTACCAGTTATCAGGATGTGTGTTATTTAAGGAGATGGTCTTCACTATATTTTACACCTTCAGAGATGCAAAAAAAAAATCTGGAAAAAAACTCTTGAGAAGCTTGTTTAAAGTAAGCAAATTATAAGCTAAGTATAAAGCTTCTGGTTTTACCCTTGAAGCTACAGTAAGCTACTGTCAGAAAAGGAAAAAAGATAGATTATTAGTGTTATTGCTAGTTTTATTTTTGGTTTAGTAAGCTACAAGAAAATTTAAATCAAAATAATAGACACAATAATACTAGAAAGAGTAAGGGCTAATATTATTTTTGTACCACCGCAAATCATAGTTTAGAGCCAACACAATTCAATATTCTAACATGCATTAGCCACGTAACAGTAAAGAAGTGACAGGGAAAAAAAACCTGAGGTCTATACTGTATAAAAGGCATCTTTGAGGAAGTGCTTTGATACTCTGCTCTAAAAGTAGTTTTGATACCTGTGCACTCTGGAGTACAATCCTAAACTTAAGAATATAAGCTCATATTGAAAATAAGTAAAAGCACTAAATGATTTTATTTCTTTGGGAAAAAATTGCCTTGATTTCAATATCTATAACCTGTGTCTTCATTTTTACTGTGATGTTTTTTGACTTCATGTGATATGTTGTATATGTAATATTTCCCATAAAACCATTTGGTTTTTTAATTTTTTCTCTTCCCCATTAAGGAATCAGCTACAGGTAAAACAGCAAATGGCAGAGGGGTGGTAAATGTTGTCAGATGTATGGAATGTCTGGGAAGAACAAAAAGGCTTTAAGCCAAAAATTTGAAACAAAATTAAAGATTATTGAACAGGTTTATGAACTCACTAGTAGCATTGACAAACACTAAATCATAGAATATCCTATGCTGGAAGGGACCAAAAAGAACTGTTGACTCCAGCTCCTGGACTTGCACAGACAGCGCCAAGAATCACAGACCATGTGCCTGAATAAGATGGTTTCAGAAATGATTGAGCATGCTTTCTTTCTGTGGAGCATGTAGAGAAAATTATAAAATGTGAGATAACTAGACCTGTGAGTTAAAAAACAATTGCAAAACTGGGTTATTCTTCCCAGAAGCAGTGTAAAATTGTACCTACTACTTTTCACTATTCAGTTGCTAACCTAGTGGCACCTTTTTCTTACTGTCTGGGAGATGATCAAGATTATATAATGCTATTGCTTTCCATTTTAGACAAACAATGAACTCTCCTTATCCTCAGTAATTTACCTAATTTAATCCCAAATACTTTCTCCTTTTCCTCACATAAGTTCCTTTGAGGTAAAGGAATTTGCAAATCTGGGGAGACACACTTAGAAGTTTCAGAAAAGATGAAACTGTCTACCACTTGAAAAACTGTTCTCCACAAATTTTTGAGACAGGGCCTTTCAGGAACAAATTTTATGATGTAAAAATATCTTTTGCAGAGAGCTGACTTAGAGAATGTCTAGAGTAAAAATGTGTCCTATTCCTTCCAACTCATTCAGGATTTATGATGCAGCTCTGATTTTCCCAAGAGAATTTTACAGTTTGTTTTATTACAGTGAAGGGGGGGGAGGTTCTAAAGAAGAGAGAATTCAATTGGAAAAAGTTGGAAAAATTACCAGCAGAATGTCTAGAAAGGAAAATTTTCTTCCCCCAACTTTTGTTGATGTCTGAATTAACTAAAAATAGAATACAAAGAGATGGTTTAGCCATTTGTTGATAAATGTTTTCAAATCTTAATAACAACCCAGTTCCCAACAGACTAAATAGGAAGAATCCTGAGCGTGCAGCTTCCATTGAAATCCATTTTTAGATGCTAGGGATTTTGTCTATATCTTCCTCAGGAGTCACAAATCATAAATATTTATGACTTGCTGAAAAGAGTGGAAAGGATGATGGGATAAAATATCAGTATATTGAAAAGGTAGCCTACTTTAAAACGAAGCCTTGAAACAGCAAACTAGCAAACCATGAAGAATAATAGTTACTTTGTCCCCAGCTTGGACCTTAGCAGACACCACCTCTGTCACAGGAGATTCTTTTTAAAGGGAACATGTAAGAGTTTTAAAAAATACTTTTTTTTTTTTTTCCCAAGCAAATATAGTAAAACTAACTACCGAGAAACACGAACATCAGGCAAACATGACACTGTTAAGCTAAACTTACTAGGTGGTCCAAGTGACCAGCAGTATCAGGAAATATCTTCGCACACTCCCTGCACAAATGCACTGGCATTGGAGTTCAAGGAGCATTTAGAGAAGCATTTGGGCAATGTGCTTAGGCACAGGGTGGGTTCCTTGGGACTGACCTGTGCGGAACCAGCAGTTAGACTTTGATGATACTTGTGGGTCCCTTCCAACTTGGAATATTCTGTGATTCTATGTCTCCTGTAACTCCTGAAAAATAAGCATATTCCAAAAGTCTGCTGTAGTTCAAATATTTAGAAAATGAAAGAATTATCAGTATATCAGTTAGTCTAAGTTGGTTCTTACAGAAAATGAGACTAAATGTAACTGATTCTCTTGCATCAATCCTCAGTTAAACATAACCAATATTTTGAAGTCTGTAGGTCAAAGTTCTTTAAGACCAACAGATTTCTTTTAATTTCTCTTGTTCTTTACCAACTAAAATAGAAACTCATTTCTAAATGTATGCAGAGGAGAGGGAATAGCGATGTTGGATTTTTCAAAGAGAAAAAAATTTCTTGCTGCCTCTTGTTGAACAAAGATGTTTAACTAAACATGTGAATCTTCATCTACATTTCTGAGGAAAAATAAAATTTTAAATTAATGCTAAAATAGGAGAAAGGGTCACCCTAATCCACCCTGTAATGCCTTATCTGGAATCTTAGTGGGCTTTTTTCCCCATTAGAGATTATGCCCTAATGACATATTCTGTGTAAGGGATGTGGCTACTGCTGACACCCAATTCTAAAGCAGCTTGAAAACGGATTCAGCTTTGCGATGGACAAGAATTCACAAATGTCTTTGGTTAATTTGGTGAAGAGATACAAAGTAGACAAAGAGTAGGAGCTTTCTTGTTAAGCATAAACTAAGAAATTGTTTCTGAGATTGTTAAGATCCTATTATTTAGGGATGCCTCTGACACAAATTAAAGTTCAAATGAGTTCATGCAGTCAATAATACAGATTTTATTTAAAAATAAATGAGAGTTAGAAAAATTAAAAAGATGGGAGGAGACAGACAGAGGTCTGCTTTTTTTTTCTTGACAGGAACATGCAAAAGAGTAGAAATTATTGTCAGTCATCTAACTAATTATATCAGTTAATTGCTGGTGTGAATTGATTGCTGATGATTGGTGAGACAATAATTTACCAGTAAAATAAAATACCCTTGCAGAATTTCCTGTAATTAAGAGATAGAAAGACAACATATTTCCAGCACAGTCATATGCAGTGTAGTACAATATGAGAACCAAGAACACAAGCAGTCTTTTATCATTCATGCCAAAATATCTAAAAAAATGGTGAGGATGTCAGAGGTAGCTTCCTCATCATGAATCCTGAACATAATTTAGAAAAAAAAGAGAAAAATATTTCCTTGGTTCTTTGAAAAGACAGATATAAAGCTGATCCTATTTCTGTAAATGACATTGTCAAAACCGTAAAGAAATTGTCTCTCTGGTACTTCTTTTTGCTTTTAAAGAATATTCAGAATTGTCAAGGTTGAAAAGAAAGCACATCCCAGCGACACAGAAGCAAGTCTGAAGAGAGTAGAACTATATGTTCTCTGAATAAACATATGGGAAAGACACCCATCAAAAGCACGAACATTTCCAAGAGTGTGAAGTTGGAATTTGGGCCATTACAGCCTTAAAATAAAGTCTTTTTTATGTATTTTGATTGCTCTTAATCTCTACTCCCAGTAGTGTCTGGTTTTGATGATTTATGTACTGTTGTATCTCCACAGACTCCTGGTTCACTACTGGCAAACAGGATTTAGAAGCTTCCACTGTTTGTTCCTGTTCCTGAATTTTTGAAGAACTAAAGCCACTAATGTTTTTTGCCAGCATGTAAGTTGGCTTGATGCTGAGTTTGATCTTCAAGCTCTGGTGTTTGTTTTTTGTGTCGTAAATCAGTAGGAAACATGACTTATTTCACACTCATCAGACAATTATGCAGTGAAGCCAACAGTCTAGAAATGTCAATCCAGGAATTCAAACTATAATTCTGCTTTTTATCCTCTATTGCCTCATGCACTCTACTGTGCCATTACATGCTGCATATAATTTTCTGCCAAAAAAAGTATAAATAATTACATATAATCATGTTCTAAGCACAGAACTCAGCTCCTGTTAGTAGTTGTGGTAAATATCCAGTTCTTACTAGTTCATATTCTGTGTCCTTTGAAAGATGTTATGGGATTTTTTGATACCAGAGTAACTAGATGTTGTCATTCATCCTTTGAAGTACAAACACCGTGCTCATTAGCTGTTTGTCTTGCTATTTAGGAGACATATACTTGCCTTTATCTGGCATGGCCTAGTTTTTGGTAGCAGGGGAAGGCCACAGAAGTGGCTTCTGTGAGAAGCTGCTGGAAGCTTCCACCATGTCCAACAGAGCCAATCTCTGAGGGCTCTGAAAATGGACATGCTGCTGCCCCAACTAGAGAGGCTGGTAATGCCTCTGTGATGACATATTTAAGAAGAAAATCAAAGCAGCAGGTTTTTTTCTGGGGATGGTGAAGCACTGCTGCCAGGGGCCATCCCAGCGCAGCGAGCAGCGATGCACCACCACCATGGCCGTCGCCATCTGGGCACAGCCCGCAGTGAGCCTTGCCTGCCCGGCCGCCCCTAGCCAGCCGTGCTACGGGCAGAAGGGAAGGGGAGGCAGCGGTAGCTTCTCCTTCCCAGTGCCCTGCATGAAGATAGGCATTAAATAGTACCAGTGCCACTGTGGCTGCCACTGCATGCATGATGGGAAAGGGGCCTCCTGGCTGGCAGCAGAAATGTAGCGAGCAATTCCCCAATATGGAACCTGGACATAACCAACCTCTCGGCACTACGGGATCCTGCAAGAATCTTTGAATCAGTGGAACTTGTTCACAATAGTACCTACGAGCAGCAGTTTTTCTTCTGGTCAGAGAAGAGGAGGAAGTTAGGGAAAACAACAGAGCGGCACCAAGGTCAGTAGCAAAAAAAAAGAGGGAGAGGAAGTGCTTCAAATGTTGGAGCCAAGCTTCCTCTGTAAGCCATAGTGAGGACTATGGTAAAACAAAGTATCCCCCTGTAATGCTTGAAGTCCGTGGGGGATGCAGAGATCCACTCACAGAATGTGGATAAAGTGCTCATGCCAGAACAGGCATGATGGATGCCAGGGAAACCTGTAATGTAGTGCGAGACCAAAATAGAGAGACAGGGCTNGGTTTTTTTCTGGGGATGGTGAAGCACTGCTGCCAGGGGCCATCCCAGCGCAGCGAGCAGCGATGCACCACCACCATGGCCGTCGCCATCTGGGCACAGCCCGCAGTGAGCCTTGCCTGCCCGGCCGCCCCTAGCCAGCCGTGCTACGGGCAGAAGGGAAGGGGAGGCAGCGGTAGCTTCTCCTTCCCAGTGCCCTGCATGAAGATAGGCATTAAATAGTACCAGTGCCACCGTGGCTGCCACTGCATGCATGATGGGAAAGGGGCCTCCTGGCTGGCAGCAGAAATGTAGCGAGCAATTCCCCAATATGGAACCTGGACATAACCAACCTCTCGGCACTACGGGATCCTGCAAGAATCTTTGAATCAGTGGAACTTGTTCACAATAGTACCTACGAGCAGCAGTTTTTCTTCTGGTCAGAGAAGAGGAGGAAGTTAGGGAAAACAACAGAGCGGCACCAAGGTCAGTAGCAAAAAAAAGAGGGAGAGGAAGTGCTTCAAATGTTGGAGCCAAGCTTCCTCTGTAAGCCATAGTGAGGACTATGGTAAAACAAAGTATCCCCCTGTAATGCTTGAAGTCCGTGGGGGATGCAGAGATCCACTCACAGAATGTGGATAAAGTGCTCATGCCAGAACAGGCATGATGGATGCCAGGGAAACCTGTAATGTAGTGCGAGACCAAAATAGAGAGACAGGGCTCCTGCCTCCAGAGATAGGGAGAGAGGGCCCTTTCTTCCAAACCAGAGCAGCCCATCCTTCGAGGATTGCACCCCAGGCACGAGTGACCAACTTTTAGGAAGACTGATTGCCCGTGGGAGGGACTCATGGCATAGCAGAGGGAAGACCCTCTCTCTGAGTGCACAGAAGATCTCGAGTGACAAACTGACCAAAACCCCCACGCCTCCCCACATCCCTATGCTGTCAGTGGGAAGAGGGGAGGCACTGGCTGCAGGGGAGAAAAAAGGTATTTTAGAGGTTTGTTTTAATTCTCATTATCCTCCTCTGACTCTGTTAATGATAAATTTAACTTTTACCTTTAAATTTGAATCTGTTTTGCCCTTAGAATGTTTTTTTTTTATCATACATCTTATGTCATCTCATGAGCCCTTTGTTATTTTTTTTCCGTCTCGTCTCCTTTTGCTCAGCTGAGAGCAAGAGAGGGTGAGCAAATGACTTTCATGGGTTCCTGGCATTTGGCCAGGACAATATTCAAGCCACAACAATATTCAAGTTCTTATTTCTTCTTTTGACATCTATAATTATCAGACATAATACTTTTATGCCTGTTTAGCTTTACCTTTGACTACATCTAGGAGGAGAGTGCAATATTAAAACAATTTTTTAAGACTGGTATGCTTCTGTTAGGAGATTTATATGTTCACTAGAGAGAGCTTGACTCTCCCCTTGTAAATCTGCCTTAACATCAAAAAAGAGTCTTTATTTATCTACATAAAATAATTTAAATTCCTCCACTAAAAGCAAAAGAATTTCAATGTGAGAGATAGGAAGCCTCTACTAAAAATATCCTAAAACTCAATGTTTTGCTGAATTTTCTGGAAAGTAGAGACCCAGGATCTCAAATAATCTTTGGGAGAGGAAGATTTTGAACCTAGGCTCTCTATGAGCTAACTTGTTTTTCTAATTACTTTACTAGTAGCATGTGGAAGATCGGCCAAAATATCTTCTAATGGGCTTGACTAGGATCACTTCAAGGCTGTTGCTGCCCACAGCTGAATTCTGAGGAGGTACATATCACATTTTATTAGATTTTTCTAACTAGTCAAATCAGACTGTTCTCTGCATATTGTATTATTTTTATGCATGCTTGAGTGTATTTTGATCTTCTGTGAACTACTGTGATCTCTAAGGAAAATGAGAACTCCTTGTAGTAGTGAGCATTTAAAATCCCAGCTTTTGAACATCTTTCTCTTTATCTCTCTCTCTCTCTCTCTCTCTCTCTCTCTCTCTCTCTCTCTATCTCTGGCATAACTCATAGCCTTGGTTTCCTGCCAAAACCAAAAAAACAGGACCATTTGATTTCCTGGAAACTATAAAGTTTGGAGTCCTGGTAGAAACTAACTAGGTGAAACTCAAGGTGACAGGTGAACAGACTAAACACTCCAGTGTCTGGAGCAAATGAAATGTGTCACTTGGACAGAATATTCTGAAAGGTTTTGTTCTCTGTCTTGGAACGCAGCAACAGGTTATTCAATGGCACGAAAAATTAACAAGCATTATTAATACTTTGCAAAATATCAATTTTGCAGGAAAGTAGGGAGCCCAATAGATTTTATTTAAAATTGGATAGATGATAAAATACTTGTGGGGTATTCTGCACTATGTGAATACTAAAGGGAATCTCCATTAGAACTGTGAGGGTTGTGAGTCCTTGAACAGGCCTTAATGACCCTGACCTGCCTCACCTGGGGTCTTCACCCTCTGGAGACCACACCACTGAGGTCTCATATCCATGGGCTGAGAAGTCCTTTTTCAGTTCAGCAATTTGTGTTGAGTCCCTGCCTGGGATACCGTATCAGAATGCAAATTTCCAGTCCAGTCATAGCCTATGCTTGCCCTGTTTATGGTCCCTCTTGATCCAGACTCTGACATGTCTGGATTTCTTCTCTTATGGAAGCACATGTAACCAAATTGATAGCAACAGCAAAACCATTTCACTTAAAGCCAGCACCCTGGAAGGATCAGAAAGGGTTTGCTGTTCATGAGTTCTCAAAGACAACGTGGATTTCCCTAAAAATGGAAAACACATTTCAGCTAATGTGGTTTAGATTGAAATGCAAAAAGATCCACTACCTTACTTTCTATAAAACTTGTATAGAAATACTAAACATTGTAAGGTCTCACTTTTTTCAAATTATTTTTTAATGATGGGTTTAAATTAGAAGCTCCTGATGGCTTGTTTGCAAAGAATATTGACAGATTTATAACTGCACTGTAGATGTAAGAAGACCTTAAAGGTTGTGGTGAAAGGGTAGAATGGGACAAAGAAGAAAAATATAGGATGGTCCTTACTTAAAGGAAGAAAGACAAGCAAAAGCACAAGAGACTTCAACTTCTCTGCAGCACGAGACTTAATTTTGATAGATCTGGATTCATGAAATCCAAACTAACTTCTAGGAAAACCCTGCCATGGGCCAGTATTTTCAATCACAGTATCTCCTAGCAAGTCTTAATTTACTCTAGTCTTGCTTGTTAGAATGTCACAGAAAAATAATGAAAACCCCCTGTAGACTGATTATTGTTATACATCATGCCTTGAGTAATTTACATTCTTTAATCCAATTAGTTTTGTGTTTTGGTTTTTTTTTAATTTACAATATTCTTTGGTGAATATGAAGATGCTTAAATTAAAGAAAAATTAGATGTTCTCATTCTCTTTCAGAAAACTTCTCATCTGTAGCTTCTGGTGAAGATATAATTCCTAGATTTATTACTCCACAATTGCAATCCATTTATGAATTGCCATTACTGACTGCTTTATAAAATTTTTTCTACAAGGCAAATTTCACAGTATCCTTTGAATAGCTTCTAAGAGTACAATAAAATGTCAAAAATTTAAAGTGCATTTTTCCTAAAATTTTCAGAAAGAACACTGGAGAGCAAGAAATTTGATTATGTCTTCTTTGATATGTTTAGTAGCTATTATATGAGTTTCTTAAATCTTCTATATTCGCCCAGAGCTATCATTGCATTAAATAAACAACCAAAAACTGAGAAAGAGACATGTCATGTTTTCCAAGTAGACCTGTGTAATGATTTAACACAAAGTATTTCCTAAAATACAATAAAACTAAACTTTCAATAACTTTTTCAGGTTTAAAAGAAACAAATTAAGTTTTTGATTTTAATAGCATCAAGTTTTCATTTCCCTTGCCATTAAAATATCAATGGTGTCTTTCATTCTGATACAGAACTGATCCTTTGGTAACTAGTTATAATTTAATTTAAATTATAATTTATTTAATTTAATATTTAATAATTTAATTAATATTAATTTAATTTAACAATTTAATATTCTCAATTTTTTGTCTAATGCTATTGTTAAAACATGGACAAAGGAGGAGAGGGGGTGATAGTTTTATTTTTCTTGAAGCTCCAACACGTCAAAATACGATTTCAGATAACAACTGAAATGGAAGATAGATTGAAGTAATTATCCATATGGCAATTCTGTTAAGTGTTTTGCAAATATTAAAATATTTCCATAGCAAAAGCTTGAACTGTACCTTCTTCCCATTAGTTAGCTACTCCCAAGAAAAATACCAAAATACAATTTCACTTTTTTAGCTTATTTTGAAATATATTGCATACATTAAAAATACCTGTGCAAAGGATTACAGATTCGCAAAACCACCTTTACCCTTCACTTCCTAAAGCAGAGATTCTAAATGATGATTAAAATTATGACTATGCTGACAGAATTATAAGAATGGTTGTCTCTCATCTTAAACAAACTTTTTAGGCAAAGAATTTCAAGTTATTAAATATTAGTTATTTATACTTTATTTACAGCAACTCCAAAAATATTTCTACTGTTTTATTCCACTTCAGGTGAGGAATTTGAAGGGGAAGATAGTTTCCTTATGAGCCACCAAGCATGTGAATATTGGAACAGCTTCCTTGTAGACTGTAGAGGCAGGCAGGGACACAATAACACTCCTTTGGGAGACTGAAGCAAGATTTAGACTTGTGTTCAAAGTATATTGTCCCATCTGATGCAAAGGGAATGTTCAAAGTCAAGTCTGCGTGGTTGAAAAGGAGTACAATTTGTCATATGCACCTCAAAGACTACTGGTAGCTTTTTCCACCCAAGAGCCTGGGCCACTCTTGTATGATTGTAGGAGATAATATCTCTACTTCTTCACCATGTAAAAGTAGGCTGGCATTTAATTTATCTTACACGACAGTGCTATGTTTCCTATTGACAGACCTATTATCTAATTTTGACCAATTTGGGATACCCCGATTCAATGCAGTGAAACCCAATTGTATCTAACTGACCATAGAGAATTTATAAACACATAAGGCAATAATCCTCTAAACAGCATATCATGACTGAAGAGACACCATGATTATGTATCTCAGCTATGTGACAGGGCAAGAGAGAAATGGCAATGTTTCCATAAGCAAAATTAACTTGGGACAAAGACATTTTAGTACTGAGGTCTGCAAATTATCAGTAATGGTTGTGTATGTGAGGAAGTTAGACGACTAGTTTTATAATGTGCTAATGCAGGCTTTGAGAATATCTGGCTTTTTAGTATCTAACATATGCACACATCAAAAATAAGAGAGAATGAGAACACAGATAAAAAAATTTGGTATTAAGAAATTATATTAAAGGTCTTTTCGAAGATTTTCGGGGTTTGGTGCATTTTTTGTTATTTGTGGGTTTTCTGTTTACTAGGCTAAGCAGCAGTTTTGACACTACTTCTAGTGACTTCTTTTAGTCATTACAGTAACATACTAGCAGTTCTTTCTGATTTACAGACAAATTCCATGTGAAATACATCCCCACAGTATTTCAGAGACACATAGGAGCAAAAGAATGTTGAAAACAAAGTCTCTAATACACATCTGAAATTTTTATTCCCCTCCCTCCTTCCCCTAAAAACTGGATAGGACACTTGGAAATTAAGTGTAAAGTCCAACTACTAAACTGGGCTAATCTCTTACCCAGAATTATAAAGCCAAATATTGTTCTACTGATTTCACTGGATTTCACTCAAAAAAGTCCACAGAATAAAAATCTACACTACTTTGGTAGTGTCAAAGTAATTAGGTATAAATACTACCTTTTTTTCTTTTTTCATATTGATTCATTCATTTTTCTTTTCATATTGAGTTGATTCATATATCTTTTCATATGTTCTCACAAGAGGTGTATATTTAGTAATGTTACTTATTCATAATCACTATGGTCAAGATTGTATGGGTTTTTTTAGTTTGGGTTTTTTGGTTTTGCTTTTTTTTTAGATATTTGGTAGCACAGAAGAGGAACTAAGGGATAATTAAAAAATAAAAAAAAAACAAACAAACAAAAAAACAAAACATGAGTAAAGAAACATTTCTCAATGAAGTGATCAGCCTGCCACTAGAAAATGTAATAATATGAAAATCTTACTTTTGCTCTCTCTTTTTATTCCAATCTACTGTGTTCAGGTTTTACTATTATTCTTTTTCCTGTATTATGTATTTATTTATAAATGTAAAAATTTTTTATTCATAAATCTAACAGAATTTCACCACATTTTCATATAAGATGTTACTGAATGGCACAAAAGCTTCCATTCTTTTCTTATAAGAATTCATTTCTATATGATCAGAAAATTAAGGAGAGAAAATTCATGCATAATTTGCTTTTCATTAGCAATAAAATTTAGCAAGCTATTTTCTTGTAAACTCTAATATGCATGATTATGTTTAAGCCCTAGTGGTGTAGATTAATGTGAAAACGATTAAAAATTTTTTGTATTTCTTGCCTCATAAGGAAACACTGCCCACTCTCTCAGAGAACTGGCTGTTTCCTTGCTATTTACTGTGGTGCTGCCTCCCATAATGGCAAGAAGCTCTTCCTAGGGACTATCAGACACAGCATGAACTAAGACTTAGAGGATACTGTACTAAGACTGACATAAAAGTCAGGGTAAGAATGCAAAGATAGTTAAAGATATTGTATTTCTGCTAAAGGTTTCTGTCAAAGAAATCTGCCAGTGAAACAACCAAAAAATTGGATCACATTTCATTCATTTTATTTCAAGATAAAATAAAAATTGGACAGGTATCACTTCCTTTACACTGAATATATGAATTTAAACTATTCAAACTTGTAAGTAGACAGGAAAAAATTACACATTTTTTTTCATTAACACAATACCCACACATGTCCCTGTTACCTGTCCACACAAAAACATCTACTCGCTGCGCTTCACCATAGTTTATCAACCTATGAAAACCTCGTGGTGAACAGAAAAAAAATGCTGGTGAACAGAAAAAAATGCTTGTGATTGAAATATTTTCCAATTGAACTTCTCCAAAACAGATTAAATATGTAAAATTGAGGTTAAAAAAAAAAATAAATCACCATTTTTATAAGGAGAAGAAAGTCATGTCCATAATGTAATGGATTGGCAAATTACTCAGGAACTCAGAAAAGGAGCTAGAAAGAAAATTCATGTGACTTCAAAAGCTATTTCCTTCTCTTTGAACTTACTAGAAATTAATTCACAAGATATTTAAATGGCTGCAAAAAATAATCTTGAACTTTTATTGGACTTTCTTTCTCAGATTTTGCAAGACATAATTCTAATGTCTAAATAAAAAATAAAAAAAGAACTAGCTAATTTATAAGAAACCCCCTAAACTTACAGTAATTAACATGCAGAATGATACAATTACAGGATGCACAAATATTAAACTTTCCATATATTTTCATTGGTATTCTATTTGGTTTCTTGTAAGTAGTTTCATATATGTATCTTCCTTTAATTGAAGTTTAATGTCAATTTATAATTTTATGTATTATGCCAAAAAATAGGTGACAGAAAATGAAAACAAAAAATTAAAAACATTAAAAATCCCAAAGTATTTGAAAAGCACGTAGAAGATAGGAGAAAAATAATAGTCTGCACAGATCTGTCAGGAAGAGTTTTTGACAAATAAGTTTAATTCATTTTTGACATTTTAACTGGACCTGTATGTCAAAGAGAAGTAAGGGATGCCCAGTCTCATCTTTAATACAACTTTCAATGTTCAGGTAATAACTTTGAGAGCCATTTAAGAGAAACTATAATGCAGCTCTTTGGAACCATATTGGAAGATTTGCTGGAGGTCCAGGAAAACTGCAGGATTTATGGGTTGGTTCTTAGTCTAGTAATAAATTATTTTTTAAATAACCTGGCCAATAGAATAGAGAGTTATAGACAAAATTTGGAAGATATCATACTTTGGGACTCTTTGTACAGTCAAAATAGAAGGTTAGAAATCTACAATCTTAAAAAAAATACGTCAGAGATAAGGTTCAAAACAAGCAAACAAAACAACAAACAAACTCACTTATTTCACTTGGGTTAGCTACACCATATGAATGGAGGAATATTAAATTGTGCTTAGATTATAAAGAAAATTAACAACTGTGTAGGAGTTCTGCAGAAAGGTTTCTAAGAGCTAAGAATGAATCAAAACCACCATAATGCCTAAAATAGTAGTATGTCTCACATTTTGTTGCATGAATAGAAGAATAGGCAGTAATATTTACCAACATTATCCTTCTGTTGTACTCAGCATCACTAAAATTTCTCCAGGAGCATTGGTTATTGATAAAGTTCAGAAAGATTGGGATAGATATGGAGAGACTCTTGAGTAGGAGAAAGGGAAGAATGAATTTATCACTTTTTCAGCAGTTTTGCCAAGCAAAATGGGAGTAGGTTTTTGGGGTTTTTTTCTATTTTCTGTGAGCTAGAGAACAAGAAAAAACTGGACAAAAATTGCAGACAGGATGTCAGGTTAGACACTAGAGAATTTTTTCTACTACTAAGGATAGCAAGAAATGTAATAGAGTGCCTGGGGAGGATGTGGATTTCTCTGTCATTAAAGCCCTTTAGAACAGATGGTGAGCATCTGATAGAAGTGATGTAGCAATGCTTAATTCTCTCTTGAGACAGAAGGATAGATTAAAGGACCCCTTAAGGTTCTCTCAGTTTCTTCTGCCCTTTTTTCTTTTCAGGCCTAAAATATTTTACAGTACATTAAATTTTCCTATGCACTTTGATTGCTGAAACTGTTCTGTATTATCTCTAGGTTACTTGCCAGTATCACCTTGCCACAGAGAGTTCTCCTCTCCCTGAAGACAAAGAAGTAGCTATTTATTTTCCCTGAAGATATTGGACAGACTAAGGGATATGTGTGACTAGGTCAGATCAACTAACACTTCTCTATCAAACAACATTCGGCACACTGAGCCCAAGGAAAGGAAGAATTCACACTCGATTTTAAAAAACATGCTGTAAGCAAGATTTCAAAATTTATGGTGTTTCAGAAAGTGCATGAGTGTTATAATCCAGCATAAATGTTTGTAGGGATTATTTCAGAAGACCTTCCAAGGTGAGAAGTGTTTGTCTCCTTTTTTCCCAGGAGCTGTTTTCTGTTGTACTCATATTAAGTCAAAGGAGAAAAGAACGTATTTTCAAATACCAGAGTAATACCACTTAAATAAGAATTCAACAAAAGTATTCCAATTGAAAAATGGGTTTGGAAGCAAAGAAAAGCTTTGGAGACAGAATAATATACTTTGCATTAATGGACACTGACTGAACACTTAAGCAATTTACATTTAATCTTCTATGTTCGATGAACTCTGTTCAGATTTTTCATATTAATATACTTCTTACTTGTTGCTTAACTCAAAATCTTCAAATGAAATTTTGGATTGATATGTCACTTTTCAAGGGAAACTTTGTGAAACATGAAGTTTGTTAAATCTCTTCATATTTTTTTATTGACATGGGGTTGAGAATTTTCAAATTGCAATGCATAAATATTGCAGTATTTTACTGTTCACTGTTTCTGTAGATAGAGAAAAAAATACTAATTTTCTAGGTAAAATAATTTTAGCTTTTGGTAAGCAAACACAGTAATAGGACAAAGTTTTCCTATGATTAGAAAGTCTCAGAGACCAGCTATGTCTCTGAGTACTACAGCCATTTTCTTTGTAGTCTTACTTTTCATAAATAATTAACATGTCACTCAAAACTATTCACATTAGACGTATAGCACTTTTTTCTCTATATAATTTACAGTTTTTCTTATTTTACAACTAATGAATAAAGTATTTCATTAACATCTTAATATTTCTGAGTTTTCTTATAGTCCTCAATAGAAACACAAAATATATTACTTAGTTTTCAAGATAAAGATCATTAAGCAGATTTTGACTGTAATCAGAAGCCCAGTATGTAATTCCAGTGGGAAAAAGAGAATGCTGGCTATTTTGAATGGCAAGGAAAGGTTTCTTCCAGAGGCTTCTTTATTTTATAAGAGCATATATATCCACTCCTTTACTATAGACACTTTTTAATACTGTTTTAATTGTACATTTCAATTTCATATTCTACATACAACCACAGATGCAATAATGTTATATGGATCATGATTAATATGTCACGTAAAAAGAATTTGACATCTTCTGGACTGCCCTACATTCCTCTTTATCAGTATCTTCTCTCTGTCCCAAAAATGAGTATATAGAGGTTTTGTAGAACACAGTGCACAATTTATTTCTTAAATACTATAATGTGTTTAAAGGGAAAGCCTAACCAGTGTGAGAACATGGCTGAGGGTAGGAAGACAATGGTATGGAAGTCCAAGGGAAATGTGCAGTTGCTACTCCCCATATGGAAGGGGGTCAGCATGCCTGACCTCCCCCACACGATACAATCCAAGTGGGACTGAGCTGATGATGGGGCAGAGTGGAACCAACATGGCCAGGCTCTGCCAGGACCCTTGCAGAGCAGAGAACTCAGTGGTACTTTCCAGCTGATAAACCACGCAGCAGCTGAAAACCAAGGGAGACAAAGGAAGATGTGCCCATCCCAAGGTTCTCTCAGGTACTGTCCTGAGCTATCCACCCCCAAGATACGACCACCACCCACTAGTAAGATGTATGACTAAAGTCACCCAAGCTCCACCTAAATGTAAAGAAACAGTGTAAAAGTAAGCTAAGAATGGGCAGAAATGAGGGAGGACTCCAGCATAATTTCTGGGATCGGTTGAGGGGCTGAACCTGTCTTCTTCCCCATAGAGATGCTTTTTGGGTAGAGAACTGTGTTCTCTGCATGCTGAATGATCATCTTGAGCCAGCTTTTATTTGGGCATAGAGTTTGTTAGTATACTGCTTTGAATTAGTATTACTTTGAGTATATATTTGCAGTCAGATACTATCACCAGCAATTTTAGAACCTTAAATTCTCACATTTTCATTTATGAAGAGTGTTATTATGTAAACTGTTAATCTGAGTCCTTCAGGGATGCTGGCAGTCACTGGCAGTGGGTAAAGGTGTAGAGACCCAAGAGGGATTTTTCTATTTGGTGTGTGACCGTGAACAGTGCATTTGAACCACCCTCTGATCCAGTGGGACTGTTCACTGAAGGGTTCCCATAATGGCATACTGACAGATTAATTGGGCACAAGGGTCCTGGCTTTCTTGGGGTACTGACAGACTGATCAAACGCAAAGTGTTTGAGAAAATTTCTCCTTTTTGCAACATGGAGCCTAAAAGAATAAAGTATCAGATAATTAAGAAGCAGGAAATGCAAACGACAGAGGATTTGTATAAATAAATGTTATATATTTCTGTGCTAGAAAAAGAAAGTGTGATCTTCCTACATAACATTAAAAATTGTATTTTCAAATTCCTGCATCTAAACATCACTGTTAAAGAGATCAGTCTGAAGAATATCATACTTATCCTATTATATAGACTGCATTTGCATCAAACAAATGTGCTTATAAAAATTCTCCATTACAAGAGTAAAAAACAAAAAAGGTCAACATTTGTTAACAAATAATAAGTAAGAATATCTATTCACAGACAGGGCCTTAATCAAGTGACTTATTATCCAAGTGTAATACATCAGTAGCTAGAAGTACTGAGGGGAGAACACAGGATGAAAGAGATTAGTAATTGAGGTATGGCGAACTATACAGGACTTGCTAACCAACAGGCAATGGAAGATGGAAAATTATTCAGTGTGTCAGGCATTAGATCCAGGTTTCTGCCATGGGAGTCTCCCAAACCCATCCTGAAATATATGCATGCAGGGTGGGAAAAGTGATTTTTCCTTTGGCCTTATCTCCTCCTCTTGTAAGTTATCTACCGGCCTTGTGGGTTTTCTGGAAGGAATTTTTGGTCCTCAGGACCTTGGCAAATTTTTGTCACAATTTTATTTAAAATTCTAATCAGCCTTTTTTACTATTTCAGCTACCATAAAATGTAGCTCCTTTCCTAGAATTTAGGATGACATTTGGAAAAGTATTTATGTCCTTGCCTACCTTAAGCTTGTTTGCATTTCCATTATAGCTGTACTACAGTGCACCTACAATTCCATTGGAACTTCACTGCAATTATTGGTCCAAATACTCTTGAAATACTCAGAGGACTCCATATTTCCAAGGTTCCAATTGCAGCGGGGAAATCTCAGCGATCAAGCTTTCTTCAGTTCATCTAAGTACTTTCTATTGGTCTTGACAGGCCTTGGTGAAACGTACCCTGAGAAATCTCAGACTGCTGAATTTGCCAGGTTTGATCTTCTGTTATAGTCACAAACACAGCACAGAGACAAATCTGTTTAACTCTTCACTGCAATGTACTTTATCCACAATGTTAGATTAAATTAACCATACTTGTAACTAAATAATTTTCCAAAAGGCTTAGTACTACAATGAAGCCATGGTGAACTATTGTTATGTTTTTCTCCAGCCTTTCTTTTCTTAATCTGGACAAGTCCCTGTTTAGCCTAGAGGAAATTTTATATTAAAGTACCTAGCAGGAACAAGATGACCTCTGTACATCATACAGTTTGAAATGCCATCTGATATCCTGAGCAGGAGGAATTATTCAAGTGGCAAATTTCACTTGAGGAATTTTCAGCAATTTACTGGATTTTTTGAGAGTGTCTACTTTCAAATACATAGAATGATAGAATGGTTTAGGCTGGAAGGGACCTTAAAAATAATTTATTGCCAACCCTGTGTCATGGGCAAGATTGCTTCTTTCTACTAGTTCAGATTGCTCCAAGTCCCATCCAACCTGGCCTTGAACAATTTCAGGGATGGGGTGTCCACAACTTCTGTGGGCAGCCTGTTCCAATTCCTCAGTACCTGCACAGTAAGGAATTTCTTAAGAAATAAGTCTTTGAAAGACTCTTTCCTTTTAAAGTTGCTGCCTCCTGTTCTATCACTAAATTATTCAATTCAACATGTAACAAGTAAAGAAATATTTGAGCTACATGCTTTGGTTCAGATCTTCCACTGATTTTGAGTCACTAACCTATCAAAGTAAATAGGACTACGACAATTTGCATAAGTTAAATGTTTGCTCTCTGATGAAAAAAAACATATATTTCAGGTCAAAAAGAGCTCAGAGACAGATGATTTTGTACACTTGCGTATTGTAAACAAGCTTAGCTGCAATATATGAAAAGATATGATAAGCCCTGCTATTTGGGAAACCAGTACTTAAGAAGAGAAGGATCTTTAAACAAAAGGGACACCAACTTTCCCTCTGGGTTACTAAGCTACACTTTTCTGGATTCAGAAAATCCACCTGATTTCAGTGGAGACCCATGACAGCACAGCCCTCTTAGTCATACCCTAGTTGCATACACCTCTGCATATTTTATTTAACTAATGTAGTCTGTTTAATATACCAAGAAAGAAGGAAAAAGAGATAACTGAATAATGAAAGAAGAGAATATCAGTGGGTTTGCCTTATTTTTCCAAGAAAACTAAAGGAGCAGAGGAATGAGCTTGAAAGCTGTTTTAAACAGAGCAAAAGAATTACCTTCAGCTGGGAGATGAGAAAACAGGTCTGGGAGTGAGAGTGTTTCTTTTGGGTAGAGAAGAAGCAGTATATACATAGAGAGGAAACTAAACTGAAACTAGATTATTTTAGAATCTTTCCCAGGAATAATCTGAGCATCAGTGTATGCTAATTAATGCTTGGTCATCAATAGAATGGGGGCATTTTGACAAACTTAATAATAAGAGGAAACTGAAAACATTCTGTAAACACCCTTCCTCAAAGATGGTTCAAGCAACCTCATATGTATGGTGATACATATGCATCAATATTTATATGTACATATTTGGTATTTTGGAATGGTTTCTATTGAATATTTATGAACACACAGATTCAATACATTCAATAGCTACTAAATGGCTAGCAGAATACACATAGTTACTGGCTATTTTTAAAAAATGAGATCAGAAATTTTTCCATACAAAAGAGTATTGTGATTATTTAATAAGACTTTTTCAGTACAAAATGCCTGTGTTCTTTGAACATAAGTTTACTAATTATGTATGTAGAAGACTAACCTTTTTGTGATTTAACCCCATGCAGCAGCTAAGCCCCAGGCAGCTGCTGATTCTCTCTCTCTTGGTGGGAGGGAGGAGAGAATCAGAAGGCAAAAAGTGAGAAAGCTCATGGATTGCAATAACATCAGTTCAATACAGAAAGCAAAAGCAGCTCACGCAAGCAAAGCAAAGGAAGAAATTCCTTCAACAGTTCCCATCAGCCAGGTGTTCAGTTATCCTCAAGAAAATAGGGCTTCATCACATGTAACTGTGGCTTGGAAAGACAAACGTAATCACTCTGAACATCCTTCCCGACCTCCTTCTTTCCCCCAGCTTTATATGCTGAGTGTGATGCCAAAGGCTATGCAATGTCCATTACAGTTGAGATCAGTTTTCCTGGCTGTGTCGCCTCTGAACTCCTTGTGCATCCCCAGCTTCCTCGCTGGTGGGGAGGGTTGAGCAACAGGAAAGTCCTTAATGCTGTATAAGTGCTGCTCAGCAACAACAAAAACATCCTTGCCTTACCAACAATGGTTTCATCATAAATTCAAACTGTAGCCTCATACCAGCTACTGAGAATAAAAATAATTCTATCCAAGTCAAAACCAGCATAAGCTCTGTGAATAACTTGTTTGGAAACTATTAGGAAGCTCTTCTAGTATGTGAAATACAACTTAGATAGAATTCATTCTGTTAATGATATTCTTACAATGCTTTGAAATGGAAACCCCTTGATTTCATATGATAAAGTTCAACATAAATTTAAGCAATGATAGCATATATCTTTCCTGTTTCATTTCTCTGAATCTCTGAATTTCAATATTGGGCTGTCATGTTATGCCTCCTGAATTTAATACTGAAATATTTCAACAGAGATAGACACTATGAAAATTATCCACATTATTCCCTGGCTGATAGCTCTGCCACTGTCTGAAACAGCTGAATTCCCAGTGTGCCAGTTGTCACTTCTGTTATCAGCAGAGGCATTTATTTCCGTACTCAGAGTGTAGCACATTTTAATGACTCTGAAATACAAGAAGACATGCAAAACTGATTTTGCATTCCATGCCCTTAAGCAAGCCTATTATCCATGTTGTGAAAACAGCAAGTTAGCATTTTTGTTGTAATTATTTGGGCTGATTATGTATTATGTTTCTACTCAGAGGCATTTTCTTCCAAAGCAGTTTATGCAACTACTAGCTGAGAAAAGCCAAAGCAGAACTCCAGAGGCATCTGCCTTAAGACAGCATCATGCAAGTTTCCCTTGACAAAGCTGGCATGATTTATGATTGAAAAAAGTCCACAATGTACATAGTGTATGTCTCAGATAAGAGTGATTCAGGAATTTCTGTGAAGGAACACTTTTCCAACTTTTATACTAATCATTATAGTGATTCTGAAACTGTGTATGTTTATGCTGAGTAGCACTATGATACTAGTGTCATCCAGAGATTTAGAAAGCAATGTTTTAATTAACCAGTAGATTCCCTACAGTAAGGGACTACTGCTTCACTAATGCAGGTTTCCAGAAAAATTTATTTTGATGAAATAAAAAAGAATTCCATGAGTGTCATTTTCATGAAGGAATGCTTCTGCAGCTGTTAGGAAGAGGTGAAGCCTACTGCAAAGCTCATATTTACTTTTTTTTTTTTAGTAAATTGTAAGACTTTTATCTTACTTTTCCTTCATAGTGTTCTTAGTGCAGAAAAGTGCTGAGAGATCAGCAGTGGAGCTGGCTTGCTGGAAAAAATGAAACAGCTGCACTGCTGACTGAAAAGTGCTGCCATCCTGATATCCGAGGTCGTTGTAGCAAATGTCCTTACCTGGGCCTGGAGCATAGGGATGGGAACATCTGGTTTCCTTTCTCTTTCAGGAGGAGCTGCTCACCCTGCAGAAAGAAAAAGCTCTGATTACTGTTAGGGAAGGGTAAGAGGACAACTTGGCTAGATAAGTCCACACAAGGAACTGCCCCAGCTGTGTAGCTGGGAGAGCACAACAGGACAATCAGGTGTTTGTTGCAGACCCTTTTAATGAGAACCGGCTATCAGAACCAGTGTCAAATCAGTTAGGACACTGGAATTCCCATCTGAATGCAGAAGTGTTGCCTTAAGGAGTAAGGGGTCAGTAGCTCTTTTGCTGTGGGAGTAGAAAAAAGAGTGGGAAAAAAACACAGGTTGAGATAGACTCATCTGGGCAGAAGATTCACCCACCAAACACAGCCAAGTATTGTTATCAGTATGGTGAACAGACTCACTGCAAACAACCAGGCCTTAGGAGACATATATAGGGGTGCATTCATAATAAATACAGCCTTAACTTCATTAATCTGGCTCTCCAAAGCGGTGTATAGTCTATTTAGAATATTAACTTTATTGCCTGGACCTCAAGGAGGAAGCGTTCAATAATGAATATAAAGATTTGGAAAGGAATTCATAGAGCTAATCAGGATGAACTACCCATTTAACCTCCACTCATCAGCCCATTCTCAAACTATAACAAGTATAGAAAACTGTAAAAAAAAATAGCTCAAAATTCATAACAAAATTGTAATTATTAATGGAAGAATGCACAATGAAACCGTCTTCAAAATCCATAAGGAGAAGTCTTGTCTATTAGAGCCTGAAATCAGTAAAAGGATCACAACACTCACAAAGTATTCCTTCTTCATTATCCAGAGATATTCGTATGGAGAACAGCTAGCCTTGAAAATAGTTGCAAAGGTATTTTTTCTGCTCTGAAACAGTTTTGTATATGACAGCCTCTCCTGATAGACTATTTTAAAATTAATTGTTGGCTATGTTGACCTCTAATTACATAGTGTGGAGGAAAAAAGGTAACGCAGTTCAATTAATAATGAAAAGCCCTATTTGATTCTAAAACATGATGAGAAAATAACATATTCTGGGCTGTTATCAATGTGTGAAATGTGTTATGAAACTTATTACATAATAGCTTTCAAATTTTTTTCTTAAATTACTTATTTGGGAGAAGAATTGTTCTTTATTGCATTACTTTAAAATTATTGCTATAGACAACTATCGTTGTTTAAGATGACAATGAAAACTTTAGAAGGCAGCTGTATATTTAATGTCCAACAATGACTTTAGGAAATTAACTTTTGTTTGGAATTGGGTTCAACAATTCCAATTTAAAAAAACATTCATTTTATATTTCTCTGAAATATCTTTTTATTAGAAGTACCAAGTGCAGTTTTGAAAATACATCTTACACATCAACATATATAAATTAAAATACTGTTAGCATACAATTGCAGCACTTAAGTCAATATATGCTGCGTAATAAATAATACAAATAAATATAATTTTTGAAGATAACTAGTGATTAACTCAGATTTTGTTATTATTTGGGCTCTTAGTTGATTTTCTTTATGAGGACTTACCTTCAAAGTGTATTTGATCATTACTTTCTGAAAATGGATCTGTTTCATCTGTTTCCTCTTAATTTGGACCTGAGTTGGGACACAAAAAAGCTGCACATTGCTTTTCAGTTCTTGAACATTGACATAGATTAAAGTTACCAAACGATGAAAGGAAGAGAGAGATAGTGATAAGAACACAGAATAAAATAAAGTATTAGTCTTTAAAATAATTTTATAAGACAAAGAAGATTTGTACAAATCTACTGTTTAAAAAAATATACAATTATATGATTGAATGAATTTTAAATAAATTTTTTAAAAATTCTAGATTCTTCTTTGACCAAGAATGCTGAGACCATGAGGAAGCAAAGAACATATAGGTAATAGTGTGCTATGATTCATTTCAGCAGATAATGTAACCCATGACTGGATAGCCCACAAACAGCAATGAACTACAAGGTGTATGACATGGAAGAGGCAGTCTGTGTTTGAAGGACTGAGGAGAATAAGCATTCCACAACAAAACTGAAACCTTTGGAAATATGTGAGAGACTTAATTGTATGCAGAATACAGGTTCACAACTGCAAACAAGGCATGAAAATGAGAGCAATTAGATAAGACGAGAAATTTGAGAACCAGGAGCTTATGGACTATTTCGCAGTAGTGAAAAGTTGACATCCGATTTCCTCTAAAAGCAGTAAGAGAAAACACTAATGTACTGTTCATGTTCTCAGGGCATCTCTATAGGTAAGCCTGTATCTTTATGTCAAAGTCTGTGTCTTAAAGAGAAGTTCTGTAAACCAATTAATTTTTTCAAAAATGAAAGAGTGCCAAAACAATTTGAGAACATTTTTCTAACACAATGTCCTCAGCTTTTTAGATCGCTATAGCTGTTCTGCTGGTTTTCTGTAATTGTGCATCATGTCTCACGAGAAGGGTATGGCTTGTTAGAAGCAACATTTTTGCCTGAAAGTACAGATTCTATATTTCTAATGTTATTCTACATTTGAATGCTAGCAAAAAATGTACCTTTTAAACATTATAGTGCTTTCCTTCCTCCAAAACTACAAAAAAACTGGGAGGGGAAAGTAATTCATAAGAAGCAGAAACTGAAATATTCTATCCCAGTATATGGGTTTCTGATTGAATGTACAGTTTCAAAAATTTTATATCTTCAATATCTTAACAATATAAGTTGAGATATATTTATGTTCAACTAAAACCTTTGTGTTAGTGCAACCCCAAATAATTTTGTGCCAGCATAATGAAGGAATGAATATCATAATGCCATCTAACTTAAGAATTTTCTACACAATGAGAAAAAGGCTTCAAATCTCTACTTGGAGTAATCTGTCTTTCCGTTCCCTGAATCTTCAACAATGGGTCAGGAGACAGAGTGTCTTTATTCATGCTTCATCATTGTTTTAATTTGAATGGCCAAAAAATTCCCAAGTTATTAGCTGCTTTCCTAATTTTTTATGAAACCATATTCTGACTGCAGAGGATCTGATGCTGATTTGGAGCATTTTATCTCTTATGTAATCACATTTAGTTCTTTTTTTCTCCTTCATCATCAAAAATATTCAGATCCAAAAATCATCCTTTCCATAAGTGCAAAATTTTCAGCCTGGCTTTTTTTGTCTTTTTTGTTGATGATTTTCTTGTAGCACTTATGGTGCCTCTTTCCTGCATTTTTTTCAGAAATAAAGCAGCTAAGCAAAAAGACCTTTCAAAAACCTCCTCACACCAGAAGGACCAGCATTTATTTTCAGATATAAAGTCATTCCAATAAGAACAGAACATTTAATGATATAAGGTTTAACTGTAAAAGAGCAAAAATTTAGAAACCTTATCAGTTTTCTTGCCATTACATTGTAGTCAATCTGTGCAATACTATTTATTTGGAATCTTAAGAAATGTCTGAATTGAAAAGAGGACTGAGATCATCCCTTCAAAAAGGTATTGGGGTTTTTGTTTTGTTGGTTTTTGCTTGCTTGCTTGCTTGCTTGCTTTTAACACACCTCAATGAGATTCATTACTTTTCAAACTTATCCTAGTTCAGGATACAAACTAATCTTGTTTTAGGTAGTCTTCATTTATCTCCTAGTGAACAGGCAGCTCTACTATATAAAAGAACCTAAATAAAGTCTCTGGAGTAAAATATTCAGAATCTGTGTCTGGCAGCACAGAATTTCCCAGTCACTGTATATCCTTCCCTAGAACAATCTCAATATTATTTGTAAAGCTTATGAAAATATACAAGTAATCAACTAAACTTTCATTAATGGGGAAAATATTAATCAAATCAGAAAAAAAAAAAAACTTCTTATAATAGCCAGGTAGCTGTAAAATTATGTTTGGTTTTTGTTTGTTGGTTTTTGTGTTAAATTTAATATATTACACTTAGCAAATTAACAGATCAAAGGAAAACCTCTCTCAACAGATTAAAAAAATGAGTGAAACATGAATAGAGAAATTGTTACTTTGTGGAAATATAGCTGAGTCAAAGCAAAAAGGACAGAGACAATAAAGAGCCAAAATAAATGAAAGGAAGAAGCAGATACGGCAATATGTTCACTCAAGTTCATTTGCCTTAGCTAAAAGACAATAAAGAAACAAAAATGCTTTGTTTAACTATTTTGAGCAGTTAGACCTCTAAAAGAAGAACACAAAGTCTGGTGACTTGAGCTTTTCTATGTAATTTTATTTTATTTGTGTGATTTTTTTTTTATGTTGCCATATTAACTCCTCAAGCTGGATTTTTTTAAATGTGTTAAATAACTTTAAGATGAAAGCCTGTGTTTACTGCAAGCCTCCATTTTTAGAAGTTATTTTATTCTTTCATAAAAAAATAGCTGATACTTTGCTTGTTTCATTACTTTTGGCGATGTGAAAATTTTAATTAAGTATGGTATTGCAGCAATCAAGGGGAACACTAAAAAAACATGGATTGATAGAAGCTAGTAATGTTTTATGTCACTTAATTTGTACCAAAGTCCAACAATGCACTCTGCCAAGCAGTCATAATGTGGCCTGCTTTTACTTGAAAAACTCCACTAATTGGAAGTAAGATAAATTATCAGTAACAAATACTGCTGACTTCTCTGCACCACAGTATCTACATACAGAGTACTTTAAAATTCAGCTCAGATTTTAGCGAGCCTTTTGTACAAATAGAAAAGCACAGTACATGAAAACATTAATAGACTTGGACTGGCTGATGAAGGAGGAATTTCTGAGCTCAGAATTCAGTTTTTGTTATACGACCCCTTTTTGGGGTCTAAATAGTGGAAACAGTAAATAATATGAAGTAATCAGATAGCAGGAACAATTATGAGTGTAGAGTGACTAATCCTAGAGGAGAAAACCTGAAGTAGAATTAAAGAAATTACATAAGCTTTGCTTTTTTGGATAAACCTTAGTTATTCTGCCACTCAAGAAGACAACATCTGATCTACAAGACCATTTAAAAGTTTCTACTTTTTAAGATGTAGTCATTTATGAAGAAAGAAAGGAAAGAAAGGTACTTGATAGCACTGTGCAGGTTCATTCCTACATTTAGTGGAACTTTCACTTAGTGCATTTGCCCATTCTGGAGAATTTACAGTTTATTATTTTCAACTTCTTTCCAGTATGTAGTGCTTGAGACAGCAGCAATGCTTCCTTTCTCCTATAATCCATTTTTGCATAATTGTGATGAAATTATTTTTCATCCCTGCAGCAAGAACGGCTGTTTTGTGATCATTCAAGCCTATGCATCTTTGAAGACTATAACCATAGCTGAGAAATTTTCTCTGGTGATATTCAGAGCAGTGATAATGTTTTTCTCTTGGTATTTAGGTCAGTGTGTATGTGTTTATCTCATTGAAATAAGCCAGGAATAGTCACCAAACGATTTACCTGAACAAGTTCTTTATACTTTTTTAATTACAGACTTTTCTGACTAACAGGTAAATAAGGCATGATTAGCAGTCCAAACAATTACAGAACAAGAACCTTTCTCAAAACTTTTAATGTCTTTTTTAGTCAAAAACAAAGAACAATTCAGTTGGCATAATTACTCATTTCTTGATCTTCTTCTGAGGAGTGGAAGTTTTGTAAAGCTGCATGGTAACATTTTCATTATTTGGGCAGCAAACGTAATGATGGAAGAAGTTTAAATATTGTTGGGTCATATTTGCACTGACTTTTTAGGGATCTGATAAGGTGTTTCTTGATACTGGAAGCAATAAATAATTGGAGTAAAAGGGGGGGGTATGAGAAAGAACAAAAATATGTGAAAACAAAGAGTTAAATAAGGACTTCGTAAGTTAGAGAAAATTCTGTAAAATTAAGGAAGAGACAAATACAAGGAAGATGACTGGTCAAAAAAATGAATTACCAGGAAAAAACTGTAAACAAATAATATAGATTAATACAAATCCATAGGTAGTTCTCACTGACAAAAAAATATAAATATAAAAATTGTAATAAACAAAAATGGAAGTCATTTTACTCTGGCTAAAACTTCTGATATGGTTAGCACACTTATAGATTCTTACATTAGAGCAGAAGTTTTACAGTGATAGTACTATGAAACTTTTAATTTCTTTTTAAGAAAATACATCTGTTCATAAGTTTTCAAGACTTCTGTATAGGGGTCTGCTTCAAGGAAAAATGAAACTTCCTGTGATTTATAAACCCAGAAATATTTCAACCAGCTCTTTCTTGAAAATCAAAGACATCAAGTGAACTGTGAACATGAAATAACAGATTTAAGTAGCACGATACGTTATATGGCCACAAATCAAATCTCTGACAGACAGAATTACAAAAGACCCAAAGTGAAAAGAGAATCTGGAAGGTTATTATCTTCAGCCAAATTCCAGTATTAAGAAACTGAAGAATAGTGCTTTATGGGTCAAAAATTGTCCCCATAAAGAGGTTTAAATATTTTAGGGAAGTCAGAAATCATTTAAAAGGATGATAAAGTCTTGATTTGAAAAACTTATATATGACTCATCTAGCATTATTCTAAAAAAACAGTTGTCGGAAATCAAAGAGAATAGATTCTGAGAACTAGAACTAACAGTTGGAAAAATTACAAAATCTTGCACAGAAATATTGGTGGATAACAAATCAATAATTGATATATTTGTATAAAGACTTCCAGGAGGGTTAGGAATTAAGCACATTCAGAAATCAGCAATAATTCAGTTAAGAGGTTGTTTGATGACTCTACCAGTTTCTGCATAAACATCATATATGTCTATTTCAGAATGAACATATTTAAATTCTCTTGCAGGCTGTCGCATAAGGTATATTTTCAAATGCTCAATATTTCTGTCCTTTGTTCTAGGTGCATTTCAAGACAATGTACTTTGTCTTTCCCTCGTTATACTTTTCTCCAAGTTTCTTCTTAGTCCACTTCTAAAAGAATTATGCCTTGTGAATTTTCTTACAGAAGTATACAGAAATTGAACTAAGATGAAGATATCTCTTACAATGGCATAAAAATGTATAGCACATCTCATAAATGTACTTTTAGTCAGATATATATTCTTACGTATTTTTCACTAGAAGTCTTTTCTTTTTTATCCTGTTTTGTTTTATCCTATGGATTCAAAGACACGTCACCTTCTGAACTTTTTCTGCATGTAAGGACAGCTATTTGATGTCATTACAACACTCAGTGCTTGGGGTGGGGGCATGACTGCTTTCCACTGCTGCATTTTTTCAAACCATCAGTGCAACCCCTGGCACACTGACAACCTGTAATATGGAGACAACCCCAGTAGGGCACAGAGAGCACTGTTACCAGCCAGTGATGATGCTGCGCTTCATCTCAGCCAGGCTTCTTGCTGCCCCTAGGACAATGCAGCTGCACAATTGCGATTACACGTCACTTCTTTTAGGCCATATTGCTGAATATTTTTTGACTAATGTTATAGATAACTCCTCTGTAAAGAACACATTAGAATTACACTATGTCTTCTCTTGGCATTTGATGCTAACTGGAATGCTTGATGATCAGGAGTAGGCTGCCAGACATATTAACACGAGAAAATTGTGCAAACATAGACGGAAGTCTTCAATCACTTTTTCTTGCCATTTTAAGTCAGCATCAGAATACCCAGAGGTTATTTTATTAGCTTATGTATAAGTTGCTTTTCTCAAGGAAATCAATCCTTCAGATGCTCAGAGTAAATGGATTTAAAAATGAAAGTTATGCATATAGACATCAGGATTTAATGCAGTTCTGAATCAAATCAGATTGGTACTTCTGAGTACCTGTGCAGGCTTAAAAAAAACAGAAGCTTTAAAATATATTAGATAATTAATTTCAAAGTCAAAGGAAAAAACTATAGCTTTCACACTGTATTCAAGACAGTAAGAAGTACAAAATTCTGCCACCTTTATTGTTGGAAACAATAATCTTAGTAATTCTGTCACCTTGAGATTTCAAGACTGGATCTCACTGTGTAGTAAATTACTTACTCAAGCAGAAGGAGTACTAGTAAGAATCTTACACTGACACTTTCCACCTGTTTATCAACAGGTAAACCATGACAAAGAATCTGCACAAGCCAGTAAAATATAAGTACAACTTCTAAGGCTGTGCACTTGAGACATAAAATAATAGAACCACACCTCGTGTGGTAGGTAGCACATGCCTAGGTCATGAATTAAAAATAATGAAGATGTAGAAGTCTAGTCACAGGTACGGCATGCTTTGTAGATACGAGGTAATTTCAAATAATAGTATTGAAAATCTATTACTCACAGATATATCCCTTTTTTTCATTTAAAAGTTTTCATGTGTTCTCTCCACAAATTTGGGATACTAATGTCCATTCACTAAAGTATTTCCTGTTGTGATGTATTTCAATTCCTAAGATAGATCCAAAATATTTGGCAAAAGTTTTATTAAGTGGAAGGTTCTTTCGGACCGTTTTGAAGTGACTGTTTCAAACTCAATAGCCAAAATGCCTTCCTACAATTATGAAGAACTAAACAAAGAAAACTGTAAGCAAAGCCTTAGCTAGAAATTCCTTAGCTAGAATTCAATGTCATCACAGGCACTGGTGTTAGGTTTTTTCAGGGTGTGTTCTTCATTTTACCTAATTTAATGTTTAGTATACTTATATAAATGCTTGTGTCAATGCTGTGTTTCCACTGACCTGACCAGGTTACTAAAGCATGGTTATCTGCTGATATTACAAGGTACCTCTCTTTTCAAATAGTTGCTGTGAAGACCTAAAATTCATGATGTATCATACATTTACTTTTGAAATAAAAGCTAAAATAAAGACTGATTTATTAGATTCAGGATCACTTCTCAGCAAGGAATGTGGGTTAATGTGACTATGGTACACTAGCAAATAGAACAGTACAGCAAAATCAGATCTGTGTAGTAAAACTATTGATAGAGGACTCAGTGTTTGCACTGTGCATGTTTGGTAAGAACTGGAGAAAGGTGTGGACTTTACACCCAGGACTAAATGCTCATAGTTTATTGAAGAACATTAAGCAGGCTCCTAGGGCACATTTTTCAATTTATTTTTGTTTGGAAATCAATCTAGTTTGTGTAATCTGCAACTACTCTGCGATATAAATTAAAGCATGAAAAGCAGAAACATTTAAGAGTTTTACTTGAAAAGCACATTCCTGTTGCAAGTTTACAGCAGTAATGTACACACCCTCTGTTTCAGCTTTAGAGTTTGACTAAGACTACTGAACAAAATGGAACTAGGAAGAGAAGGAGGCGAGGGGAAGCATTAAAAGGCATCTCTACTATGAGCATGCGAAGCATCTCAATTAATTTCTGTGCACGAAATGCACAGAAACATGAGGAATTAAATGTCTGGTGCAGAATAGTAAATAAATAGTGTCTGCCTTCATAAAGTGTCTGTTTTCATTTCTTCACAATGGATAATGAAAGCCCTAGATGGACAAAACTAGAAACCCTTTGCCCTAGTGTCTGTAAATTATACTCGAGTTCCAAACATTCATCCCATGAGAACAGAAATGTTTCAAAATTTTTGCATGAGTTATTACCTTCACATCATGAAGACAAATAGGTTTTCAGACAACATAATCTTTGTGATTATTGTTGCTGCAATAGCTCTTTCTTTGCTTGCTGCAACACTGCATTTCTTCCAATACTTGATAATAAGAGAGCCTTATATAGGTGTGGTTTTTGTTGTGTTTTGTTGTTGTTGTTTTTCTTTTGTTGTTGCCACGAGAAATTATTAACTTTGTTCTTAAGGAGAATCTGGTCTCTAATGGACGTTCTCTTGACTATTGCATGAGCAGTGATTTTTTGACGCAGCTCTCCGGAACCCCAGCTAGCTCTTCACCACACACTCCAGTGCTGCGCCAAGTGTGAGGAACAGCGTTGGTTTAGTCGACGTCGAACACTGAACCTAAAGAGCTGATGGCTCTTCTCAGTATCCTATTGTCAGGGAGGGGATAAAGGAGCAGAGGAGAGGCCTTTTGTCCTGGGGTTCCGACAGGGTTTATTTGGTTGAAGGGGATAGGAGCAAAAAGGCCCCAAGTGCTAGCATGCACGGGGTTTTATACAACTCAAAGTCGGGGGGAGGGTACAAACAACAAATCAATAGGGAATCCTTAGGGAAGGGATGCGGGAGGTGCCAAGGGATTACATAACAGGTCAGGAACCAACAGGGATAAGGAGAGGAGAAAAGGGTTCACATAGGCCCACCGGGGCCTCGAGGATTAGGGGATCTCCAAAGTGGTGGTGACATCTGGGATTGGCCCATGTGGGGATTGACAAGGAAAGGGCTAGAACAAAGGGAGGGGACACATCGATTGTCAGGGAAGGGTTTGGAACAAGGGGAGGGGATGCATTGACTGATAAATTCTTGGGGAGGATACAACCAAGGGAGGAACCATCGGGGGTAGGAACTAGGGGGAGCATAGGAACAAACCATTATAAACAATGAAAAATAAACACCAACTGCAACAATTTTTCACTTTAATTGTGCTTTAGTGTGTTGAACTCCATGCACTTTATTCAATCAGCTTCAAAAATTCCAACAGATTTTGTATCATTACACTTACTATGATGATAGAATACAGCAAGAAAATAAATGAACAAAACAGAAAAAAATATAGCCACATTCCTTGAATCTCCTATAACACCAAATTGAACAATCAGGTTTCGTGCTGCTTTTTACTACTTTTGCTTTACAGTACATGGTATCTCATTGGTATCAAGTGGCTGCTCTGTGCCACTTTAATGAGTCCATGATGTACACTTTTGAATGTAACTATCCCGATAATACATGCTAATTTCCCAAGTAAATCAATATCTGATTTGTTGGTAGGCAAGTAAAACTCATCTTCTTTTTCAAGTAAAGGTACAAAAAGATTTAAAATCAATTGTCATTCTAAATATTTCTGACCAAAAAAAACCATCCTAATGAATTAAAATTTATAGGATCAGTCATACAAGTTTTATTTCAATGCATTTGATTTTTTTCTGGACTGAAATGATTGATTCACTTCCAGTTATATTCTGCCTAGTGATGATATATTCAAAAAAAAACAATCTGTGCTCAAAGAACTGTTGGCATGGTAATTTATTCTCATTTAAAATCCAAATTATAGTTCATTAGGGATCCCATATTCTGGGGGGAATGCCCATCATTGGTTTTGTTAATGATTCTCTAACACTATAATTCTGTATGAGTACATGCATTAATTTACATGTAAAACTACCAGTATGATTAAACTAAATTTGCTGTAATGTCACAACCTCTGGAACTAGATTTAGATGAAGACAGAAAGAATTCTGTATTCAATATGTAAAAAGATTAAAATCTTAAATAACATTAGCTTCAACTGAGCTGTTTTTACTAAAAATCTGGAGGACAAAACCTAATTAATTTATTATTTTGAAAACTTTCTATGGTAATATAATAGATAATATATAAATTACTGCAAGACATATTATTCAACTATTAATTTTATTTCTTATTTTACCTAGCTGAGTTTATTTATTTTAAACCTTTTTTTTTGAAGAAAACCTTTTTCTTTAGCAATTATTGAGAACAGCTATGACTGATTGTATTTTTAAGTTCATTTTGTGATGTGGAATTCAGGCTGGTAACAAAAACTGTAGCTTATTTCACCTCAAGACATTTTAGATGTAAAAATCAGAGTGGTTTTTCATAAGTGTCCATCCTTCACAAGTGTTGGTGTTGTAGCAAAATGCTAATGAAAAAAATTACCTAACATTTATTAAAAAAATCAGGGGATATGATTCTTCTGAAATTATGTTAAAAGAACAAGGATGCAGAATTAAACATTTCACCATTATCCCACTCCTCTGATACTTTCTCACTCTTGCACAGGGAGGATGTAAAATCCTAATAATTCTGATTTGTTTTATATGATGCCCAGTTTGACAATTTTCATGTCGAGTTTTAACGAAGGAGCAATTCATGAAACAACTAGGGGTTTGGTCAACTACTGTCTTATGAAAGAATTTGTTTTATTTTGCTTTTATGTTACTAAGAGGTGAAAGATGCACCATTTTGTCCCAAGGTCTGTCTAATACACCATTTGACTTCCAAGTGAAGGCATAGTGGTTGTCTTGAGATTTCATAATAGAAAACTGTATGTTATTATTAAATTAGGATTTGTCTTATGTGCACTTCCCAAAACAATTTAATTATTACACTGATATCAAAATGTAATATTACTTTACAACTTTTGTGTGCATCTGTCAATAATGTAATTTTTCAAAATGCTGTTCCTGTGTAACCTTCTACTGGGTGGCTGCTCCCTTCAGACATGCTGCAAGTAATTTTTAAAATAACTATATCTTAACATGACTTAACTGATTTAGTTTGGTATCTCCATACAAGGCTCAAACGTACAAAGAGCATATTTTAAAGTAATGAGATATGCAGTGATCTGTAGGCTGAGTACTACTAATTCCTTCCTGTTCTCCAGTAACACTTTGACCTGATCTTATAATTACTGCCATAGATAAGTGATAGATAGAAACCACCAACAATCAGAGGTAATACTTCAAACAGGAAAGATAGAGTAGTGTCCAGTAGCTGTGAAGTGATATGACAGAAATTAAAATAAAGAGCAGCTTTGTAATTGTGAGGGTAAGTTACCATAGGAACTTTATACATACTGAATCCTATGAAAGAGATGAGAAATGTTTCTAAAACTTTATGTTGTTAACTAAATATTGCTATTCTAGTCTGAGGAGTATGCTACATGAAATCTCTAGCTTTATGGGGGATTTTTAATTCTTAATTCCCAAGTGTCATTTCTACACCTTAACTTTGTGTGGCTATTGAGTTTGTCTAATATTTTATCAACAGGCTGTAGATATTGCAAAAGGGCAAGACTTTAAATTCTATATGACTTTTTCAGATATTCTTTTTGGAAGCAAGAATACTGTGAGCATACTTGATGACAAAATGTATTCAGTAATACAATACATGCAGGTCTCTTTATGTGTGTAATCAAAGGATAGCTTTAAGGTTCTGCACACTGTAAAGTTCTTTCAGTCAAAACTGTATGGAAAATTTAATGTTTAATGGTACCATGAGGATTTCCAGGGATCATTGAGCGTGATCTTTAGTTCACTCGAATTCACGGTTAAAATTAAAATGATCAATACTGAATCGTAAAATCTGACCTGCAAAGGATTATTGCTAACTACTTTTCTTTTGCAACTGTATCATCTGAATTTTTCCTACATGATATAAGAATAATAACGCCTGGATATACTGTGGTGAAGTCTTATCCAAAATCTCTCAACTTTGGGTTTTATTTTATTAAAATGGTTTAAATACAGTAAAGTCTGCCTGGGATATGGAAAGATTTTTCAGACGTTTTCAAAGTTGCAAATCTCTGAACTATCTACTTATTTTTAGTCCTTCTGAAAGAGGACTTTTTTGAACTTGTTCCTTTTCCCCTGAATGATAATCATGTACCTGGCACACACTGCCTCTGACATAGCACTCACAGCTGTTTTAAAGCACTAAATCATTTAGCCATGTTTCCTTTTATATATAAAGAGATATAATTTGTGCAAATGCAGTTTAATAAGCAGACTAATTATAATTTGCACATTTAGAAATACACTAAATTTTGTTTCTGTTTCAATTAATAATTGCCTAATTATTCTATAAACAGAGTTAGCTAACATAGAAAGAACCAAAAATGCAAACAGGAATTAAATCATTCACTAAACTGTTCAGTAAAGTGAAAGGCACGGCATGGTCTCTTTTACTATTTCCAGCAACATGTTGTTGTTAATGCCCTGATTCAGCAGTGCATTTATGTGTCTGAGCAATTTTCAGGGCCCTAAGTGTACAGCCAGCTCTGGCCAGGCATTCCAGCGCCTGGGCTTCCTCACCCTGCCCACAGCCCAGAAGCCCATGTCAGCCCCTGCCCCAGTGACCCTGCAGCAGCAGGGCCAGTCTCCAGCTCCCCACAGCCCTGCCCTGCCCTGCCCTGCCACAGGCCCAGACCTGAGCCCAGTCTCTGCCTGTCCAGTGCTGGGGCTGCCCCATCCCTCCTGGCTGCCCTGCTCCTGGCTGGGGCAGCAGGACAGTCCCTGGATGCCACACCCTGCCTGGATATGTTCAAGGGAGCCCCTGTTGGGCCAGCACCCACCCCCGGGTCACTGCCAACCCCTGAGCTGCTCTGCAGCATTCTCCATGGGTTGGTGGCTATCATCCCACACTCCACAGGCAAAGTCACCTGGCGTGTCCCTAGTGAAATTTAAGACTCGTCCCAGATGTAGGAACGTAACTTAACACAAAGCAATCTGCAGCATGATGGCAAAGGTTGTCACCTAAAAGAAAGGCAGAGCAGGAAGAGGCATAGTTCGTGTGTCTGGAGTCTTGTAAAAAGTCAAAACAGTACTACAGTCTCTCATAAAATTGAAGAGTTGTATTAGAGTGTTGAAAGACAACTGTGGAAAGAGAACTCCTGTGAGGATGCACGTGGACCTTCTGTTCCATGGTTTCTGAACTGGCACCAGCTTGCCTCCCACCAAATCAGAAGAATGTAGAAAGACCATGAGTCTGACTGCATAATGTGCCCACATGCCTCACCTGAGCATCTAGCATGTTTTCCCCCTCTTAAGTTCTGAAAAATATTTATTCTGACAGGACTTTGAGGTCGATGAAGTTGGTTCTCTGCCTTTACATGAGTTCTCAAGAAGACTAAGATGATTTTAAAGTTAAAAAAAGAAAAAAAAATCCTCATAACAATATACACATCAAATACTTTGTTCAAGACTTAAAATGTATTTTTACTTTCCTAATTACATGAAGATCTACATCTTCGTGTGCTGTTCCTGTATACCTCTTAGTGGATTTTTCCTATTTGCTCAATTAAATATGGAATGTTTTCTTACGCTGAATAAATCAGGAGTTGCAGACTAGTAATGGTATCTGTGGGCACTTCTGTTGAAACCAGCATTAAAAAAAATTATCTACTTAATTCAGGGGACTGGATAATTTGGTATAATATATTTTCTAAATGCTCTTAGAGTGTTTTGCTTGGGAAACAGAATTTTGTTTTCTGGAAGCCCTGTTGGTTAAGTTTTATATAGTTCAAGTATTCCTAAAAGAAAACTTGGTAATCAAAGATGTCCTCAGTTTGGATTCCAGTTCATATTTTCAAGCTTAAAAACTGACATAATTTAGATAATAATCTAAATAACAAAATTTGATTTTTTACTGAGACATTATTCAGGAAAAATGTACAGTCCTGGGACAAAATTTACTGCAGAAGTTCTGTTAAACATTTTGGCCTTAGAATAGCATGATCCAATTATTTCAAGACAGAAATGAAACATAGAAGTTGTGTACAAATAATATGAACTCTTGCTGTCACAGGCAAATTTGAGTCTTGTTTCAAGGTCTGTTGATGTGGTACCAAGTTGGGATGGGGAGAGGTTTAATTCTATGCAATGGTTTTGTGTTGAGATTTTGGTTTTCTTCTGTCTTGCAGTTAATGGTCATGCTTTGCAGTAATGTAAATCTTCTGCCTCTACAAATCACTTATTAGCTAAAGCCTGAGAGTTGTAACTCCACCAGAAAATAAGATTGCACATTTCACCATTTATAAACTTGTTTAAGCTATGTAAGCTTTTAATAAAGTGGACTTTCAGATTTTTTACATTCTTCTGGAAACACAGAATCAAGCTACTAGCAAAAAAAAAAAAAAATACTGGTCTTTAAAGTGTATAATATCTTCCATATTTCTTTCTTTTGAAATCTTCCATCAAAAATACTAGAAACTAATAATATTTAACAGCTCTGTTTCAATCCTTCTGTTGCCTTTGTATGTTTTAATGTGTGTGTTTTAATAACATTTTTCAGATTCTTCACTTCCAAGATTTATTCTTGTAACTGACACATGGATATTGCTTTCTAAACCTGTAATTACATGGTTTTCACATATTATTTGTGTTATTGTCTTCTTGAATATAGAAATAGTAATAGTAGAGCATGTAGCCAATAAAACAATTAAAGAGAAAGGTAGATGGGGAAAACAAACAAACAAACAAAAAACCAAAGATAGACTTCAAATAGGAAACTCAGCAGTTAAACACCATTTAGAAATGGAGTATTACATTATGTTTAAGTAGCCCTGTTGAACTAAATTGGATTATTCGCCTCAGTAAAGGAAACACGATTTGTTCTTTTATGTATAAAATGCTTTGGCCTAATTTGGAATGAAAATCTAACATAGATGAAACAGGAGGAGCTGAATACTATTTACTTTTTTCCATACCTTTTCTACATTTTATATGGATCAAATGCAAAATACATAATAAGACTGTAATTAAAGGGGAATGGACTATCAGTTAAAGAATCATCTCTAAAGCTGTCCCATTTTGTAAAAATTAATTAAATTTCATCATGTTTCTTATTATTAGGTAACAAATATAAGTTGCAAAAATAAATATTTTGTATTTTTCAAAGATTTTTCTTAGAAGTACAACTTTCACTAGATTAAGAGCTGATTGAACAATACACTTGAATACATTTAATTGATAAATTGAAGACTTTGATGCAAACAAGTTATCATAAGAAAATTAAGCCACCAGATCAAGGCCCTGATTGTTTACAATTCAGATTAAAGGCAAAATAAAATATAGGGGAATAAGAATTTCTGCCCAATAAGAAGAATGGAGTTTTTTTTTATTTCAGTTTTGTGAAACATTGTGCACTTCCAGAAGAATGTGATACTGGATGGCATGGTCATTTTACAGCTTTTATCCTGAATCCCTAAGTTTTTCACATCCATTCTGTGCACTTTTACCCTGTATTACACTGCTACAGATATTCCCAGAAATTGCTCTTTGAAACAGGAGCTATATTCCCATCCCAGACGGGCATTTTCTGGAAGCTCTCAAATTTAGGAATTCATGTATTTCAAAGGAGTTTCAAACTTTCTGTTTTTCAGTTCATAGGAAAAAAAAGGTTTTCCCCTCCTTTGATCAGAAAATAAGGATTAATCAAGACAAGACAAATAATTGTTTAGATTACATGTTTTTCTCCCTAGTGTTTCTAAACTAGAAAAAACAATGTGTTCTGCTTAGTTTCTCTTCAGTGACAGAATGCTGATTCTTGAAATCTCTTGATAGACTTCTTAAAAAATCTTGTATTAACTAAAATAAATGATGAATACAAGAGCTTCCCTTTCAATTATTTTACAGAACTTTTCCACTGCTCTGTTGTTGGATCTTTTTTGTCAGCCTCAACTTTCTCTCTATTTAACTCCCAATAAAATCAATTTGTCTCAGATTAAAGTTTATTTTATATTTTTAGTCCTCCTAAATGTAATTAATCCATTCATGGGACTCAAGAGTGATAAGATGCTTCTTCATTCAAATTAAATACCAATTGTTATTTGAATATATCACACTATCAAAACATTACATAACATATTTATTGGCATCTGTAAAAATGAAAATTCTTTGGAACATTCATATGTTCTTAAATGTAATATGTGGGATAATTTCTGATATTCCTTATACTATTTCATGCTGTTGATCTTCTGTAGCTACCATAAGGAACTTTAGTATGTTGTAATCCTTCCTCTGAAATATAACTGCAGGGGTTTTTTAGCTGTTTGAAAGAAATTGATTAAAAACAATCTAAATCATATAAGACCAAATTTCAAGAATACAGTGCAAGATTGATCTGTATGATATCCTTTGCTTCTCTCTAATTTTGAGTAATTGAGTAGGTCTCAGTGGTTAAATTTGGTTGTGTTCAAACTGTAATTTAGCTTTACATAACACTCAACTTTGCATAATTTTGTCTCAACTCTGTTGGACCCACATATATCTATATTTTCTATGAAAATCTCAAAGGTCTATTGGATAGTAGAAAGATATGGCTGCAGAGGGGAAGAAAGAAACAAAATAAAAATCAAGCTTCTTTTTAATGCATATTATTTTTGTAGAATATTACAATAGGCAACTATAGTGAGGTCATACTAATGTCAGCTCAGAATCTAGTGTGCAGAAAATCATACATAAATCTTATGGACTGCTTCCCACTAAGCAATAATGGAAGGAACAGAACAATCTAAAAAAAAAGAAATTGTCTATGTGCAGTAACAGGTCAATCTTAAAGTAAGACATTTGGATTTAAAAAGCAAACAAAAGAAGATCACAGGTATGGAAACAATCTCTTGAGACACCAAAATTCTCCCTTAAAGAAAATATTAATGATACTACTTCAGACTATTTAATTTCACAGCTGTGGAGAATGTAACTGATCTACCATCTTTGGTGTCTATTCTATAGAAAGATTATCCTGCATTTGTGTCTTATCACAGCATTTATAGTACTTATGCTTGTATATGATGGATCATACAAAATGTAAAATCATTTTCTCAGACAAATATCTATATTATAAACACTTTCCAAACTTTTCACAGCTTTTACAGGTAGACTCCAGTAACAATGGAGAGGCTTTTGGAGAATCAAAGCAAAAACTTACAGCAACAGCAAAAAACTTTCAACCTCCAAATTAAAACAAATATGTCTGTGAGAAGGTCTAATGCTTTATGTGTTGAACTGAGCTTTAAAGAGACCTGTTCTCAGGAGTTTGTATAAACAATGGATTCTTGCTCTATTAGTTTATACTTTCTCTCCCCAAATGAGAATGATTTTGTCTGTTTCATATCAGTGATTCATTTTCTTATTCATGTCAGGCGCTCTGATTGTGCTCTGGGGAACAGGGAAGAAAAATCTATAAATAAGCAGTTAAATGTGATTTGTTAGACTATACAAGCTGTTCATCAGAAATGAGGATCTAAAAAACACTGATTCCCTTTTATGCTTTAAATTTTTTGTTGTTGACTGAGACAGAAGAGTAATTGAGCAACAGAAATTTTAGTTTGCCCAACTGCTAGTAGAAACTCAACTCATCATTGTGTATAATCCATGGAACAGGTAGATATGCTCTTTGTGTTATGCACTGATATTTCTTTGGGCCTTATAGAATGCTGGTGGTCTTTCCCTTCTATATCTTTCCTGGTATTCTATAGCTCTAGAGACAATTTTATGTCTATGCCTTAATGGTCTAGCGATTTCTTCAATGGCATGCTTTCTGAAGGCAGAGAGCACCTTTAAGCCATAGTTTCATTTGGATATTGGAATGCTACTATAGAAAGTTTCGTGGGTCTTTTTGGCTTGACAGGGCCTGTTATTGCCTGTTAAACCCATAGAAATATAAAAAATGCTGCTGCAAACAATGTTCAGGAAAAGACCCACAAATTAAATATATGTCAAGAAATCCACTAACAGAAAAAATAATGCTTAAAAATGGTAGAAAAGTCACTATTATGGCTTTTCTCAGGGGCATTAATCAGGCCAACCTGTAGTTTGGAGTAAGAAAACATTCAGCTTATACAAAGGAATATATTTTTGATAAGATAAAATATAGAAACAGCATAGGGAGACATTTTAAGTTGGTACTAATAGATATGGAACATTCACAGACAACACTGAGGAAATGTTATTCTTTATTACAAATACATAATTCATAATAAAACCAACGTTTGACTCTTTCATATTTATGGTAACTGCTGAAATATGAATACAGCACTACACACACATTGTCTGGCACAGCATAATTAATTTACTGTATATAGTGTGGAAGTTAATGTCATGGGTGTGGAAAAGCATGTAGTATTTAGTTGGGTTGTTTGGCTATAAATTCAGCCATAGCATCTATTTTGAAGAAACACCTTCTCCAGAGCAAGTAACATATTGTGTAAATCTCAAGCATCAGGAGCCTGATAAACAATTATTTGAATTGTAAATCTTATTTGCTAAAGAATATATAGGTAGAGTGTATGTTGCAGGATTATTGCCCAGTGTTTTTCTTTCCAATGAGATCACATGATCTGAACTGATTAGCTTATAGGCTGATCCATTCTTGGGAAAAAAATAAAAAAAAAAAAAAACACAAACCAGGTTTTTCAATGGCTTGAGGAAATAACGCTTCAGCCATGAAAGAAAATAAATTCTCCAGTCATGGCCTGCTGATACTGACTGGTTTTTTAACATAAAGAAAAGAATATCGAATTTGCCTTCTTTCTTGGATGATTAGCAGAGTAGGAGCAACAGATAGAGATTATGTTTGTTCTTCTAAAGAACATGTAGAAAAGAGGAGGATCGTGAAGACATCTGAAATGTCAGCCCTACTAGAACTCACTGTTTCGGTAAAGAAAGAGAGGAAGTTTGGGACTGGATGCATAATTTTTGTGATGGGAGGAGTTGATAGAACTTTTCTTTCTTAAAAAGCTTTATGTGGCAGGTAAAGCTTTGAGCATTTGGAGCTATGGTTTCAGGTATAAATTTTTATCCACTATTGGAAAAGCACATTAGAACTTTTTTGTAATTTTACTAGAAAAAAAGAAAATATGAATAAGAACACTCGTCCACCCACCTTTTCTTTTTAGCATTTCTCCATATCTGTTGCTGATTATCTGACCACATGGGAATCTCCTAACTTAGGTTTTTATAATATGGATAAAATGTCTTCCTCAGTGTTGCAGGAGGCAGCACTGTTTGGAAAATAACTGTCCCAGTGTGGTAGAAGAAAGCAATCAGTGCTTGATTAAGATTTTATTACAAATCAGCTTAGTTTGCTGGCCTGGTTAAGAAAATAAGTTTTCCCCAGGAGGACTGAATTATTTCGGGTGTTATTTTTGACTATGCTGGCTTTTTGAAGATCTTTTTATGCCATTGAAGTTAAAAGTATGACATAGTATTTAATCCTTCTTCTATTCAAATATACAAGTGCTTTTCCCAAATGATTTAACAAAAAGATAGTACAGATGTAAACAGAGACTCTTTGAATTATTCCACAGGGGAAGATTTCTATATGCACATAGTATATTTTCACTGTAAATCAGATTAAAAAGAACATATATCTTGTATATCTACATACCTTCCTGTATCTATTTGCTTCTATTTCTGTCGTAGTATAGGAAGAATCAGAGGAAAAAAAGAAAAAAGAGAAAAAAAATAGAGTTTTTATCAAGCTTTCACCAATCAAAAAATATTCTTTTCAAAAACTCAGCCTTTGTACAAGATGCATAGCAATATTTAACAGGAATAATCTGTTAATGATAATGAATTGTTTTTGAGGAAAATGCATCAAAAGACAGTCATGGGCATTTCTTTTCTCACTAGCTATGAGAAAACCTTTGGGACCACATACTGCAAAAACAAGGTCTAAAATGGAACAAGCATTAATCAACAAATATAAAAGATGTTTAAATTTGCCTGCTGTTTCACAGAGAAATTGATTTTGTAAACAGATCTCTTTTCCTTCTGACATTACTGAAGAATATTAGGTCACTTATAGCTTAACCTTTCAGTTCTTAAAACTTGCTAAACATTTTTAGAGTTGAGACTGATATCTTGCATATCATTCTGCCAAAGTAGTATGTGGGCACATGAGAATACACTAGTTTTTGTGTAATTGTGTTGGATCATTTGATAAACTTCTCAGGTGCGATGAAAAGTCTACTATAAGAAGTACAGAAATCACAGAAGTCTATCTTGACTTCAGCAAGGCTTTTGATGTTGTCTCTTATTCTCAGAGGCAAACTCAGGAGATGTGTGTTAGCTGAATGAACAGTGAGATGGATAAAGAACTGGTTCAATGGCACAACTCAGAGGGTCAAGATCAGTGGAGAAGAATCCAGTCGGAGGCCTGAAGTCAGTGGCATTCCCCAGCGGTCAACATTTATTTGGCCTATTCTTATGCAACCTGTTTACCAACAACCTGGCCAAAGGAACAGAATGCACCCTGAGCAAGTTTGCTGATGATAATGAAACTGAGGAGGATGGCTGATATGCCTGAAGCCTGTGTTGACATTCATTAGGACCTTGACAGGCTGGAGAGTTGGGCAGAGAGACACCTAATAAGGTCCTGCAGCTGGAGAAGAGCAACCCCAAGAACAAATACAAGTTGAGGCTGACCTACTGGAGAGCAGCTCTGTGGAGAAAGACCTGGGAGTCTTGGTGGATGAGCAGGGCTCCTGTGGCCAGGAGGGCCAACGGTATCCTGGGATGCATCAGGACGGGCGTGGCCAGTAGGTCAAGGAAGGTGATCCTGATTTTAGGTATGCTATCTGGAATACTGTGTTCAGTTCTGGTCTCCACATTTCAAGAAGCACAAGGAGCTACTGGAGAGGAGTCTCCAGTGGAGACCACAAAGATGGTTTGGGGTCTGGAGTCTCTCTCATATGAGGAGAGGCTGAGGGAGCTGGGGGTGTTTAGTCCAGAGAAGAGAAGACTGAGAGGGGATGCCTTCAATATGTATAGATATCTCAAAGGTAGCTGTCAGGAGGGTGGTGCCAGGTTCTTTTCGGTGGTGCCCAGTGACAGGACGAGGAGCAATGGCCATAAACTGAAACACAAGAAATCAACATGAGGAAAACCATCTTTATATTGAGGGTGGCAGAGCACTGGAAAAGGCTGGACAGGGAGGTTATGTATTCTCCCTCTCTGGACATATTTTAAACCCAATATGATCCTATGTAACCCACTCTAAGTGACCCCGTCTTGGCAGGGACATTGGACTAGATGACCCCCAAGGTTCCTTCCAACCTCTAGAGTTCTTTGATTCTGTGAAGTATGGTTAAGTAGTAAGTATATTTGGAAAAATGAATTTTCAAATTTTTTTTTAGCTTCTTTGTGATTACCAACTACAGTTTTGTAGCAGAAGGGATATGCAAGTATAAAATAATTTCAGCATTTCTTCAAAACACACCCTTTTAATTTATTAGCAACAAAGGAAAAAATAGGGTTTTTTCAGATTACTCACCTGTGGACTATTAAGAACTATTGGTTGTGAAACATACATGTCTTCTAATTCCTTTTCTTATTGTATCTGCACTCTGTGAGAGAAGTGAATTCCTTTATTATTATTGAACTGTCCTGGTAGAAACCTTCAGTTTGTCCTGGCAGATAAATTGGTTTCCTGCATCTTCAGGAGTTAAGTTTTTCTTCCTTATAATTATTGCTGGTTTACTGTGATAAAATGGGGTTTTTTTAATTATAACATAAATTATGTCATTTAAAATATATGTACAGGGTATGTATTAGAAGAAATTAAGTAGTTATGTTTTTAAGAGAATGTTTGATGGTGAATCATTATGTCCTCTTTAAAAGAACTAAAATTATAATTCATGCTGTCAGGAATTACAGTTCACAGCAAAGGTATAGAAGTTTTTTAGATCAAACAAAAAAAGGTAGCAATAATTGCAGGAAGATATAATTTCAAACCTGAGGCTTTTTCCTATGAACTAATAAGCAAGGCAAATAGAATATGGAATTTCTGGGTAAATTTAGACTTCAAAGAAATGCTTTAGCTCAGTAAGATATCATCACATTTCCCCCCTCAGTCTGACTCATTGTTGCTGGAAGCTGTTGTCATTGTTAGGGATCTCTGACTGAATCTGTGTCTGAGGTTTAGGGGTTTTGTACTGGTTTTTGAAGACCCTTGTGTAGTCTGCAGTGAGTCAGGATAGGCAAAACAACTATATCTCACATATTACAGCTCTATGCATTGATTTCATCTCAGAAAATGAAAAATTTGTTCTTAGTACCTAACACAGTGCTGCATTGTGGATTTATTATGAGAACAATATTGATGACACACTGATGTTTGAGTTGTTCCTGAGCAGTGTTTATTTTGAGTGAAGGTAAACACTGCTCAGGAACACTTTTCAGTTTGATTCGCTCTGCCAGTGAGCAGGTGCACAAGAAACTGGGAAGGAGCATGGCCAGGACAGCTGACCCAAACTGGTCAAAGGGATATCCCGTACCAGAGGATGTCATGCTTCCCCATATAAACTGGGTGTTGGCTTGAACTGTTGGATGCTGCCTGGAGATAGGATATGCATCAGTCAGCATATGGTGAGCAATGGTATCGTGCATTGCTTGTTTGTCTCAGATGTTATTTCTATCTCTCATTTTCATTAAAAGTATTATTATTGTAAATATTATCTTTAGCGCTGACTATTATTATTGTCGTTATATTAATATTGGTAGTGATGTTGTGGTTTGTTTTTTTTTTCATTAATAATCTGTTCTTATCTCAAGGTGTACTTTTTTTTACTTTGATTCTCATCCCCACTGAGGTCAGAGGGAAGATGTAAAAGAGCAGCTGCATTTATTTATTGGCTGGGTATTTATTTATTGGCTGGGTTAAACTGCAACAACCTAACAGGACCAGATGTGAAAAGTAAGGAGTTTTCTAGCTCTAACCAGACCTAGGAAAAGAAAATGAAACTTATCAAAAGTGTAATCAGTGCTGCACTTCTAGAGATTTTTTTTTTTTTTAAAGATATAGGAAACAATTTAAAAAGAAAAGAAAAAACCCAAACCCCTGATTAAAACAAAAAATAGCTATTGATAGATTTACCTGCTTTGGGTGAACTGGTAAATCTGTGTGATGTCATTGAAACATTACTGAATTATATACTCGTAAGAATGGCAAAGGAATTTGCCCATTTCCCCACTCAGATCTAACACAAATTGATGAAATCCTTTAAAGGCAATACAGTAATTGACATGTCTAAATGAAATTTGTATTTAGCACCACTGAAATTGCAACACGTTTCAAAGTCATCCATAGTTATTTAAGAAGCAACACAAATAATTTTTGCACTTTTTGACTTACTGAGACACTTTTAAGGTCCTGCTTTGCAAGTTCTTCTAAAGTGCATAACTTTTTAAGCTCTCAACTTCAGGCAGAATTTTACACTTTAATAGAAGATTTGTAGCTTAGTTCTTCCTTTGTGTGACACAACTGATCTGTGGGCAGGAGTGCGTTTCTTCTACAGTGGAACAGGTTAGTTTAAGTCATTCTTGAAGCACCCATAGGGTACTCTATTCTCAAGTTGTTTTTAAGAATATACATGAGCAGAAACTTTGCCTTTCTCAGCTTTTTGGGTAAAGAAAATTAGAGCCTATGGCTTTTGCCATTCCCATGATGTTCTACTGCCCCACTTAAGCACTTAAGCCTGAACTGTGAGGGTGATAGTCATTAACTAAAAGCAGAACAGTTGTAAAAGCCCTTGATGACATTACAATACTTTCCTTATACACAAAGCAAGGTGTTTTCAAATTAGAAATTGTCTCCATCTTTTTATTTCTAATACACAAAGGCAACCACTTTAAATTTTATGGACAAATGTGCTCTGCTGTATACTTAATTTCTATTTTCCATTACTGTGATCCCCATATTAAGGGTCAGGGAACATTGCATATTAAGATATTGATTTCTACATCTTCTTGTTTTGTTGTTGTTTTGTTGGGTTTTTTTAATAAAAAACTTGCTGGTTCAGTGTCAATGCTGGGAATGCCAAACATTGGCTTGTAGGAAGAGTCTGATGCTAAAGATAGCATAAGAGCCTGTCTTGTCATTTGCAAGTAATACGTCATGTTGGAAATGAAACACCTCCAATTATTAGATAAGTCTAGATGGCCTTTTTTGGACTTTTTCTATTACTTTACATTTCTACAATTATCCAGTGTTCTTCACTGGTTCAATTTTTCATAAGACCCTAAGTACTTCCTGGGTTTTTTCTTTATTTTTTTTCCTCTGTTTTTTTTTTCCCTTCAAAAGACTCAATCCCTGTGCACTCAATCCTGATCCTTGAAAAGATATGTCTCTTCATTCATGTCCCATTCTTAATTCCTTTTAAAATAGCTTTTTCTCTTCTATCATCTAGGAATGTTTGTTTTTGTTTGTTTTTTTTTTCCCTATCGAATATATTACATAAAAGTGTATTTCTCCTACCCAAGTCATGTTACTCAACTGAAAGGGCTTTGTTTACTCTATTTGTAATTCTATATTGGGGACTCTATTTAACTCTTTTATATGCTGTCCTAATCATGGAATGTCAGGACACTTAAGAACTCTAAAGAAGAAACCTTTGTAACACTCCAAAAGGAATGGTTAAATTTTATTCATTGTCCTGCCAGAGAATCAAGATGCCACCACTTTGATATGTAGCAATGGACATTTTGCCCTCTTCTGAATGGTGCTCTAAAGCCATATTAATCATTACTTTAATACAGGATAATTTGTAAGAAAAAGAGGAGGAAAAGTGTACAGTAAAACATGGGCAAAATCAAAGAAATTATGTCCCTGAATAGTAGGGTCAATTTTAACTTGTCCAGGCAATTGTCCAGTGGAAAAAAACTCTTATAAACTGCAAAAGTTTTCTTAGTCTTAAACAAGACTTAAATGATTTTTAACTTTTTGGTATGGCTCATTGCCTAAGGGTGAATTTCATCCTTGCACACACATTGCAAATTTATCCATTCACTTTTGTCTGTAAAAAGCACTTTCAGGCTATATATTCATTGTCTAGTACAGTAAGATACAGATGGATGCATAATTGAAAGTTCTCATTCCTGAAATCCTAAAAAAGATTTAAAAGCATAAGTTCAAATCCCCTAATCACTATGTGAATCACTATATAATTTCATCAGGATATACAAATGAGATGGACACACTGCTGCAGGCATGTTTTGTTGGTATTTCCAGAATTTCATCAGTATGATGTTTATGCTTTATGTCATGTTTCTAGGTGAATTCTTTGTAGTGTATGCACCTTGAATGTAATTGCTCCAGTTTGCTTCTCTGGAGCACCATTTCTTTTTCCCTTGTCTGTTTACATCAATTCAGATATTGAATACCCACAGGCAAGGAACCCGACTTCCTGCATGATTATTTTTCAGTGTTATATGGATTAGTTCCTTCACAAGTATTGTGCATTTTCTATGTATGTTACTGGGAATTTTTCCAAAAATCTGATCAGCTGTGTTTGGGGAATTAATTGGAAGATGGATACTTATTTTCAAAGGTAATGAAAACCTTAGGTTATCATTGAAACAAATTTATCTCAGTAGAGATTGAATACAGGGCTGATAGGATTTTGCCAACATTTACCAAAGTGCCTCATCTTAATTTCTAACCTTGTAGATGTGTAGCAAAAGTCTTTGGCAACTTATATTTTGGGATGGCATCTGTCCTCTCCAGTTCCAGCAGTTTGCAAGATCCAATCTTTCATTAGATAGAATATTAAAATATTTTGAAAGTGAAGAGCCTACATGCTTGAGTCCTACTGTATAAGCCAGTAAGTTTTCCCTTGATGCTATAATCCCTGCCTACTGCTGCTCAGTGCTTATACTGTAAAGAAGCAGTGCAGCCACTTCCATTTCAGTACTGCCCAAGCAGCCTTCTGAGTCAGACACACTGCTGATTATTCTCACTGCACAGAGATTTTTGTTCTGTGCCTGCGTGGATTTCAGTGCCTTCTCTGAATACTCACTTCAATCTTATGTCACCACCAAGGTCACTTTTCCAATTCATGTTCCTGTGGTTCATAGTTGCTTGGAGAGGGTCACATGCCTGCAAAGTTTGACAGCTGCCTCTGCCTCAAATCCTCTCAAATGAAAGCAAAAGTGAAAACTTAGCTTCTGAAGATCCATGCTCAAGCAATAGAAGAAGTCTTTTACCGAGTTGGACTCTTCCAAAGAACTCCAGCATCCTTGGGAACATCAGCTCCAGGGTCCTTGGCAAAAGATATTTTCCTCTTGCCTTCTCCAGGTATCACCAGTTAAAATGAGACTTCCTGTCACTCCGCAGCTGTCTTTAAGTCTTCTTTGCTGTTCAAGTTCAGTCTGAAATCCTTTCTGTTGCTGCTATACTTTGCTAAATTTTAGATGATGATCTGAAAAATCACATCCTTGCAGCTCTCCTTCAGCACCAGTTCATCAAGCAACAGCTTGGCTTTTTCTGGCATGATTTTTGAGAAGAATGCTCACTTTGTTCATATCTCTGTTGATTACACATGCAGAAGAGCACAGATACAAGGAACTTAGTTATCAAGCTAAGAGAAAGTGACTACTGAGGCCACCAGAGTGCTATGTTTTACTCTGAAGTTAATGAAAGTGATCTGTTTTGCCCTCTTACCATAGGAACAGCTTGCAGTGGACAAATACCAGCATATAAACATTTATGTGTATTAGATGGAAAAAAATAAAGGTAACTACTGGGAAAATGTGAATAACCAATAGCTTCTTGTAGGGAACAATGGTGTATTTTAGCATTAACATCTGCTGTGATAATGCTGGATGCACTTACCTACTCTTTAAAATTTAATGAAATTGACTCCCTTACCTTATATACCTTATGTTTTACTTCATCACCATGGAAGCATGGAAACTGTTTTCTTTGTTCTAAGCTGACAATTATTATTTTGAATGGTGCAAAGCTTTCCATGAAATATTTATTCCATTTTCTCTGAGAAGGCAGGATGAGGTCTGAATTTTGGTTTCTATCACTCTTCTGAAGTTACACTAGTCTTTTTTCTGCTTTCAATCTTACTATTCCTTCTTTTATTAGACAGCACTCTTTCTTTAATAGGTGAGAACTGGTTTTGTAGTGACAAACACATAGATTCCAAATGTATCCCTAATAATTTACCTCTTAAGCAATAATGTAAGCAATAAATGTGCAGAGTTTTTATAAATAAAAATTAACAAAATTTAAATTCCTAACTGTTGATGGCCAATCTAAAAGCGGAAGATCAATATGTATTTATGCCAAAAAAGCAATCACAGAATGAACGAATGAAAAGTTTTTGTGATAAACAAAACATCAGGATAACAAAGAAATTTGGTTTCATGGATACAAGGTTTAAAATTGTTTGCATGTACATTTTGGTTATATTCACAGGAATTGAGTAACTGCTTTGCAGTTTAGCAGAAGGAGCTAACTTAATCTTGCAAAATAAATATATGTCTGTTTTATACATGCAGAAAAGACTCATAACATGGAGGAAGTGCTTTTCTGAGGTTTGATATCTTGACACTCTCTCAAGCATTATCTCAGAAATTTAAACTAATTTAATAATAAAATTATACTTTTCAGTGGAGATTGGGAAAAAAAATCTTAACTGAGTAAATGATCTTCTATTATTAAAACCTTTTATGGTAAAACTACATTTGAGAAGTTAATCAATTTAAGTTCTAGGAGAAAGAAAACAAAATCTTGGCATATCTGACATAAACCTAGTGATAATGCTGATGAAGGAATAAGCAAAATAGGATTTGCAGACCTGTTAAAAGATGTTTAAACAAGGAGGTATGTAAACAGGATAGTCCAATAAACAGAAACAGTGTTTTACAAAAAATAAATCTAAGATGAGGATTACAAACCCTCCATCAAGTAATTGTAAATCAAGGATTAATAGACTGTTCTTCTGGTCCAGGTGAAGATTCTTCCACCAAGTCTTGACAACAGCTCATGCATCCATTACAATTCTGGGGTAAACCTGCTCCCAGTATAACACATGAACCTGTAACACATGAGTAAAGGACCTCAAAGTGATCTCTAAAGCACTTTTTGTTTGTTGGACAAATTATGAAGAAAGCAATTAAACTTTCTTAATGAATGTGCATCTTTATCCAGGAGGGATTCAGAGATCAGTGAAATAAAAAAGATTTTAGAAAAACTCTGCAATATTACTTTAACTGAGATGCAGATTCTTTTTTATGTTTTATATGACTTAACCTGTTGGGGTTTTTTTGGAAAAAATATACTTAAGACAAATAAAAACATTTAACTTAGGAAAGCAAAAGAAAAAAAGAAACATATACAGTCTAACAAATATCACAAAGCCCTATTTTTGCATAAGCTTTTTCTCTATTGTCTTCAGGAATACATATATTACGCATAGAATCTAACATGTTTTTCAAGTTGCTTCACTTCTGAAATTATGTATCTATTTTATTCTCAGATGTTGCATTCTTTCTCCTTAAGGGTATTTAAATAAGAACATCTTTTTTTTTTTTGCATCAGGGCTTGAAAAAAACAAAAAGAAAAAAAAAAGGGGTCAAATTGCTAGATGACTTGTTCTCAGGGAAGCCTGAGGTGGTTTGGGTGTTAAGAGGGCTGCTCTTTGGTGGACCTTTTAGCAGTTGTTGAAGAACTGCTGCTTCTTCCTCATCTCTGCCAGATGATTCCCATTCATTTTTAGTAATAACTCTCCAGTTCTGTCTACCAGTGGTTTTGGAATGACTTCTGGTTATTTATAGTTACTGGTCTTTGCATTATGGCAACGATTATCCTTTTTTCAAAGACAGAGTTTCATGACTAGTTGAAACCTTTCCAAAACCTTGATGCTTTCATGAGATGCAGCCCCTCCACTGCAGCAGCTCTGGTGCTTTTACTGCAATAGTGAATCTTACAGGCTTGTTGGTCTGAGGAGTAGCTCTACCAGAAAAGAAAGAAGCCAGGGACAGTTTTCAGGTGGATCACTAAAAAAATCCAAACCTTCATTCAACTTACACTTGCGTTTATCTGTAAATGATAAAATAAAAGACACATGCTAAAAATCTCTTTTATGATTCAAAGTACTCTCGGGATTTAATTGTTGCTGAAATTGCACTTTAAAAAAATAAATATAAACAGGAAATTATTCATCTCTTAAGTAAAAACTCATTTTAGAATTTATCTCTTCTCTATATCCAGTCATATTTTGGATACCTGAAATAGTAATTAATTGTTTAAAAAGTGTTCCTCTAACAAGGAAAATATTTAATTTAAAAAAAATTCTCCTATGGATCTTTTGCATCTACTCAGTAGTGTTAAGTCTTTAGTAATAAAGAATAATACTTAGAATTGCTCTTCAGGTTTGTACCTCAACTTACAGCTCAGGAATACATCTGAGAGGTTTTGAGGAAATATTTTGCTTTCTGGAAAAAAAAAATATTAGTCCTACATCACCAACTGCCTTTAAACAAGGTTGATTTTGACATTCTGAAAAAATTGCAGACATAATTTGTAAGCAAACAACTTTTCTCTATTCTTGTATTTGAAAAAAGCATTTTTCCATAAAACTGTTGAGAACATGAGTGTAATTTTTTAATTGTATTCTTCAGGAAGCATCATTTTAATTTGTTTTCATGTTTGCCAAAATGAAAGAGTATTGTACTTAAATTCATCTAATCATAGCTTTTAAGTCTGATCTCATCTGGCAAGGAATTCCACATGCTCTCAAAGGGAACATTTTCTCAATGCAAACACATTAGAAAAGCATTTTAATTATGTGTCTGAGATCACTCATCTTCCCAGTATAGTATAATAAATCTGATTTACTCAAGTCTACAGTTAGCAAATGCCACTGTTGTACAAGAGAAATACATACAAATATGGTGACTATATTTCTGTTTCAGGCCTAGACAATGTTTTAAAAAATTCCGTATCTTATTTTCCTTTTCCTTAGCATCTCTTCCTAAGTATGTATCTTATAAGTCAAAATAAGAATCTTGTTCCATATAGTCATACAGTGGTGTGGGCTGGGAGGTATTTAAAGGCTTATCTGGTTCCAAATGCCACTAGGGACACCTTCCACTAGACCAGATTGCTCAAAGCACTGTCCAATCTGGCCTTGAGCATTTCTAGGGCTGGTGTGTCAACAGCGTCTCTAGGCAGCCTCTTCCAGTATCTCACCAACACCACAGTGAAGAATTTCTTTCTAATATCTAATCTAACCTACCATCATTCAGAATAAAGCCATTAAATCATATCACTACATGCCCTCGTGAAAAAATCCTTCTTCGGCTCTCTTGTAGGCCCCCTTTAGGTACTGGAAGGCTGCTATGAGGTCTCCCAAAACCTTCTCTTCTCCAGACTGGACAGCTTTTCCTCACAGGAGAGGTACTTCAGTGCCATGAAAATTTTTGTGGCCCTCGTCTGGACTCATTCCAACACATCTTGTGCTGGAGACCGCAGAGATGGATGCAGTGCTCCAGGTAGGGTCTCATAAGAACAGAGTGGAAAGAAAGAACCTTCTCCCTCACCCTGCTGGCCAGGCTGGTTTGGATGCAGTGCAGGACACAGATGGCTGCAAAGGCACATTGCCAAGTGATGTCCAGTATTTTGTTCACCAGAATCCCAACGTCCTCCTCAGGACTGCTCTCAGTCTATTCTCTGTCCAGTCTGTATTCCTGCTTGACCTGGCCCAGGGGCAGAACCTTGAATTTGGGCTTGTTGAACTTCATGAGGATCACCCAGGCCCACCTCTCAAGCCTGTTAAGGTCCCTCTGGATGGCATTCCCTTCCCTCCAGCGTGTTGACTGCACTACACAACTTGGTGTATACTTCAAATTGAGGGATATTGAGAATAATACAGGATTTAGAAGAGTCTTCACGTTCAAAAGCTCATTAATGCCTGCTCAAAACTGTGAATCTGCCTTTTGAGTGCTGCATAGGTGTGCATTTTACTATTAGTCATATATAATGCACTTCTTGACTCTATCCTATGGGTCTGTTTGCAGGGATAGTTACTGTCCATGCATCTGTTTGTGAGAAAATATATCATTTGTCTAGTTTTGGTGTTTGGGTTTTTTTTAATGGAATGTATTTAAGATCTTGCTATAAGACTCCACCCAATCAAAGAGTTTCAATTGCTACTGGGAGGTAATTTGGATCTAGCTTAAAATCTTGTTGACTGTGGTTTGTGGTTTCTGAAGAGTAAATAAGAGAATACCAGAACTATTTTCCTCTCTTATTTATATAAAAACTTGACACCTTTACAAATTCATGAGCTGAAATTGCTCTGCACGTATGCACAGCATCTTATTTTTCATTCAGCACTGTTTCCATTTCCTAGTGCCCTGTGTGACTTTGCTCACAGGTTGGAAAGAAGTGTAATGCATCATTTATGCTGCCTTCCACCTTTATTGACTGATGGTCTCCTTTGCTGTCAATCATTCCGTTGAATTTTGTCAAAAAGAATGTGAAAAATTTTGTTGCTGATATGACTGAAGTGCATTCACCTGTAAACAAATGCTCGAGACAGAAATCAGAACAAATGGTTACCTAAGGTCATTTCAGATATTGCAAAGACCTAATGGAAGTCAAATGCTGGCATCCAAGTGACAAAGTGACAAATATAGTTTCCTTGTTTGACTGGAAAAGAAAAATACATTATCAATAACTATTAAGAAGGTATTTTTTTGTGTTGAAAATGGTTCAGTTTGGCAGTATGTGATCCACAGCCCTGTGCAAAAGATGCTCAAGTAAGATTGTTACATGACCTAACCAGAGAACTACGTGATTGCCCATCTTTTGCTCAAATCCAAAAGTGCTATATTCAGACACCAGCTAGCCCATAACAGATATATGTCAGAGAGCAGCAAGTTCACCAAGATTCACCAGGATTCGCCCAGAAACAGGATGGGAGATGCCACAATCACAGCAAAAGTCTGGCCAAAAGTGGGAGCCCAGACCCAAGCTTAAATGGAGCTCCTGAGCCCACAGGCAAAAGGTAAGAATGAAGGCTCCCATGCAAGGCTGGTCAGGGCTTTTGAGACAGACAGCTTGTACACTGAGAACAAATATAATTTGAACCAACTTGAGGGTTTTGTATGTTTTATAGTATTCAAATTATCAAGTCAAATTTTAAAATCACTAAGTTTAGTATCACTGCATGATAAGAATCATGAAATGCTAGTACACATGTCAGTATTTGGTTTTGTTTTGTAGAAGCTGATTATAGGCAATATCAAAATATTAAAGCAAACAAATGAAGGATTCACACATAACCTAAAATATTTTTTATCCTCAAGTATTAATAAAAATAAAGAACTTTTATGTGAACTGGCCCATCCCTGTGTCCTCCCCATTTACAGCTTCTTACAGTGAAGTTGATCTTTGTTGAACTCATAAAATTTTGAAGAACATATCTATAGGGTCCAAATTCTTTGAAGTTTTCCTGGCTAAAAGGATCCAACTGTAGTTTTTGAGAGAACATAAAATCGCTTGCATTGCATGTGAAATTAATTCACAAAATATTCCAGCTCCACACATTGCATTAAAGTGTAAATCATTTCAGCTATATGAGAAAAAAAGTGAAACTTTGTTCATACCCAAACAGCACACTACCTTTTTTAAAAAACAAAACAAAACAAAAAGACAAAAAAAGAAAAGGCAAAAAGGGGGAGGAAAAGGGTTAGAATCTCTTACCTCCAATGTTCTCTGAGAAATTTCATCTGTATTTATTGGAAGCACACACATTTAAATACATGAAACCAGAGAATACTCAAAAACAGATTGGGGAGTTATTGAGTGAGAGGAAGAAAAGGCTGCTCTAAGAAAAAAATCTTCGGAAAAAGGGGTCAGATATGTAGGAGAGAAAGGAAGCCTAAATTTTTTGAAGAATTCAGCATTGGATATTTCTTTATTTTAAATTATCATAGAAATTATCTCTTAATATTTCCTCATTCTTTACTGCTATTTCTTAATTTCTCTTCAAAGAAACTATGATTTGACAGATGATTTAATGAAACTGAAATTTCTACCAATTTATATTCCAATGTAGATTTGTATGCAATGTTTCAGAAAAGCTTCACAATTAGCTGACTCCAGAAATGGTCATGTATTTGTCAAAAATCTGTCATGCATAATGCAGTCATGCATGGGATGGGTCAGATACAACCTGAACATCTTTTAAGTGAGCTAAACTAAAGGCTCTCTTGAGGATGAGAGACGTGGGGGAAGCCAGTAGCAGACTAAATTTCCTTTCTCACCCTTTCCTGAAAAGCAGATACAGAAACACTGTCAAGATTTGATATGATTTTTGATAAGTTGTAGAAGAATGTATTATAGACAATCCACTATTTCAGCTTAATATAAGATTTATTGGGAAAAAGTGGCAGACTGGAATAACAGGAGCATATAAACTCTTGCAATGTAAAACTGCCTAGGTTTATGTCTTCTTAGCAAGAGTTAATAGCATGCACAAGGAAATTGGTGATTTTCTCAGGTTGCCACAGGCCTCTTTTTTTCCTTTGTCCCTGCTGAGAGGACTGGTTTTATATCTATTCATCTGTATTTTCATAATCAATCACCATCTTTCTCTGCTTTTCAAGAGCAATCACACTAACATAGATGGTGCTCCATTAGGCAGCCCTTCTCATTACATTTCCCTGTAGACATGCTGGGCTCTTATCTTGAAATAGCATCTGCCATCAGCTATGCCAAGATGCCAACAAAAAAGTGGGAGATCACAAGAACGTCACGCTTTAAAAAGACATAAAATACAAACCTCAGATAATTCCTAGTACTTGAGACTGACTTTAGATCTCCTGTCTTGGAGTAGATGATCATACAGAAGAAAAACTATCATTTTGCAGCTGAAACAGTCATGAATGTTCTGCTTGAGGGCTATTTCAGAAAACAAAAGAACAATGCAAACAACAGAGTGAAGTCTGCAGTGTCCGTGTCCAACAAAGAAATGTGAAGAAGATGAGGTGACCACAGCAAGACATCAGAACCATCTGTTCCTTTTGTTCTGAGTAAAGACTTCTGGATGAGCAAGCACACCTGAGATCCTTAACAGTAACAAAGGCTGTGTGTTATCAAATGGCAAAGGTGGGCTTTGTTTACAGCTGACTGGTGGCAAAGGCATGCTACCTAAATATTCAGGATGCATCCAGACAAATAAACTGTGGATTATTAGGCAAGAACTGAAACTGCCCAAGCTTAAAAACTTATCACTGTTTGTGTCTATAGCATTTTTTCCTTTTACTGGCTGATAATTATTCTGTCTATTTCTCTTCTACAGACTTCTTTTCACTTGTTTTCACTGTAATGCTGAAGCTCTTTTACCAAGCCAGAATAGTAATGAGAAAGGCATAACAACTATTCCAGCTTTTGTTATGTTCTCACATAACAAGTACTCGTCCTTGAACTACTGGGAAGAGATTAACGGAGTTGTTAAAAAAATATATTCATATAAATTATGGAAAATCTACATATCACCCCTCATTTCCACTCAAGTTTACAACAAAACAAAGGAACAAGATTTCAGTACTTCACGCGTAAACTTGTGCTGCTTTAGTTTGACAGAAACTGGATATTATCTTTATTTTTTAGTATACCTATCCACAGAAAGTAGATATAATTCCCATAGGAGAAAACCGTGATTATATATATCACTATACTTAAATTTACCTTCCAATCACTTCCTTTACATTGATCTAAAAATTGCTTTTCTTCTTAATGCCTCATTCCCAATCTGTAAAATGGGAACAGTACCATTTTACAAGTCAAATGCTCAACTAAAAAGGCAATATAGGTGATATAATCATCTTTTAGGGAAAATCATCTTATGATGGAGAGAAAACATAAATATGTGTAGTTTGGAGGCACAGTTCTCTTTGCACAGCATCTGAGAAAAAAAATCTTCTCCCTGGCAATTTTCAGCATTCTAATCAGCATTTAAATCCTGATGATATGCAATGTAATTTTTTCTCTTTGTTTGATGTAACTGTTTACAGCAAATAATGTAAACCTTTACTTCAATTAATATTCATTGAAACTATTAATGATTTACATAAAGAAGGGAAAAACCTCTATAATAAACCTAAATCTTAAAAGCTACAATCCTAATTTATATAGTAAGCTTTATGTGAGTTTCCCACAGTTCTTCACAAACATATCATACAGAACTACAGGAAGGAAAAGTAATCCATCTTAAAAACAGCGATTTTGAAAAGACTTCTTGTCACCGTGCTTGTAAAAATGTTCCAAAAATGAAAAAAAATTAAAATTTACAGGAAGCAAGTGATATATCTAGGGTGCCAGCAGAGAAAGGCTGCTTCAAACATTTTCTTTCTTCAGTGGCTGAAGTGATAAATCAAACAGTACATGAATTGAGATAAAAATGAATATTAAACATTACTGAAAACAAAATAGTAAGGAACTAATATATGAACATAGTGCAAGCAGCATTTGGCATAGTGTGAAAATAACGGGCTCTTTTGTTTTCTTATCAGCTCTGAAAAGTGTGTTCTCTGGCTTCATGTAGCTGCAGCTTCATTTTTTGGCAGTAGATGAATATGCTTTTGTTTTAAATCTCAATATCTTTAACACTGAACAGAAGTATAAGTATGTGAGGCAGAGAAGATACTGTGTGTTTCATGAAACATGGTAAACTGATTATTCTATCAACATTCAATTTAAAATTTAAATTCTCTATTTTCCATTGTATTGGAGTTTTTCCATCTGAATTTGACCAAAATATGGCTATATTAATAGAAGATATAAAGTTTATTACATACCACAAAAATGATCAAGCTATCTGGGAAAATACTTGGGTGAACTCTACAATGTCTATGCTGGTGTAGAGGTCAGTAATTTCATTTTTGTTTAGTCTATTATGTGAAGATTTTGTATTGAAAAATAGTTATAGTTAGGATGAAAATGTCAGAAACATCTATAAACATAGGGGAAAACTAAAAATCAGTTGTTGTTTTTTTTTTTAAGCTAATTGTTAAATCAGACTTGAACACTTACATTCTTTACTTACTTACATCTTCATTATTTACCTAGGAATTAATTTCTAATTAATTTATTTCACCCTTTCAGAGAGAAATAGAGGTGATGTTCTCCAGCATGAAGCTGGAGGGGAGAGATCATTTTACTGTGTCAAGTATCATATATATTGTATATATATTCTCAGGGCAAGTAGCAGCTGTGTATACTGTAGGTAGGTTGCAACTCTAATATGAAAAATCCCCAAAATTTCTGAGGTTAGAGTAAGTGATCTCAATTATCTCAGAGTCTGGAGAGATTCTTCAAGAGCTTTTACAGGTGCTTAATCATCTCTTCAAACCCAGTACTGTTGAGAAACAGCACAGATGCACAGACAGGATCATATTTGCACTTTGGATTGGCATAGAGGGACTGAGACCAAAGAGGCCCCAGCTGGGGCCTGGTGGCAGGGTGGGAGGCATCAGGTGGGTGAAGGGTAAAGGATCTCAGTCTGCCTTGCTGAAAGTTGCTCATCTGCCACCCTGTGCCAATGAAATGCCTCTTCAAGCAGAGGCTCTGCTGCAAGCAAGAGGCAGATTGCAGTGGTGGGCAATTGCTACCAGAAAAATAACAGGCTGGGCTTGTGACTGCAGAGAGAATTTCATGGTGACTTGCTTGCCAAGTGCACAAATGTGTCAGACCTTATGAAATGTCTCTACCAACTGCTAGGAAACAACAGAGGGGGTCTGTATCTGGTGTGCATGGGAATAAAAATAGCAGAGTGAAAGTAGAGATGCAGTAGATTTTAGGGTTTTAAGAATGTTTTAAGAGTACCAAAATCCCTAAAGTAGTGTTCTTTGTAATGCTTTCTGCAATTTCAGTGGTGCTGGAGATGGAGAAAGAGATGAAAACATTTAATGCTGGGCTGAGAAGCCAGTAGTAAGGATTAAGAGGCATCAGAAGCTTCTAGCATAATGGATGGTCATGCAGAAGAGATGTACTTCCTCTGAATGAAAAGTGGGTCAAGCTGCTACCATTTAATATCAAGGAAATTGAGACTGAACTTTTAAATGAAAGAATAAAAGTAAGCTGACAAGTCCAGAACAGCACAGAGGGGGAGATGACATATCTATTACGGATGATATTATGGAAGTTTTTTTAAATCTCTGTAAGAGATTGAGAGGCTAGAACACAGAATGGAATTAGTCAAACAAAGAGTATGATTTAAACTGGATGCTGAGAAGAGAACCAAACCTGTACAGTAACAATATAAAAAATATCAGTTGCCAAGTGAAAGAACATGAATAACAAAACAGCAGACATACCAGAAACTTGGTGGAAAGAGAACAATCTGCTAAGCATCATTCAGTGGAATGAAATTAGCAACAATGATCAAAAGAACACTGACTATTTGGCAGGATCAAATTATATGCACCCAAGATTTACTTAAAATTGTCCTAGTACTTGAAGTACTTGGGAGATATGAAGGTGCCTTTTGAATTGATCCCAGGGTAGATTCCAAGAAATTCAGGGTACATAAACCTGATATCTCAACAAGGTAAATTAGTATAACCTATAATAATGCACAAATTAATAATCACAAATATAAATCTGACCATACAGTGGGGTAGAGACAAAGCAGATTCTTAAATGGAAATCCTATGTCATAAACATACTATAGGTATTTGAAAGTTCAGCTTGTGGGTAAAGGTATTCTGCCTGATATATTCCACCTGGATTCCCACTAAGTTTCTGGTTTAATTTGTCATCCAAAGCTTTAAATAACTTAATCAGTTACAGGATAAGAGATAAAGTCCTTCCTTCCTTTTATTTCGTCATTTGGTTGAATGATGAAACAGAGGGTAGGAATGAACACTTTTTGCAATAATCAACTGTAAATCAGTGAATTCCACACAGGTCTGTGCTGGGACTTGTGCAGTTCAATATATTAATAGATGACCTGGAACTGAAAGCCATCAGTGAAGTGGCAAAGTTTGCTGCTGATAACAAGTTATTCAAGACAATAAAAATGAAGGCAGACCATGAAGAATTGCAGGAGGACCTGAGGAACATGAATGAGTAGCCAATAAAATGGCAGATGAAATTCAGTATAGATAAATGTCAAGCCATGTGTAGTGGAACGAGCAGGCCAACACACACAGCACAATGGGCCCTGAATTGGCCATTATCACTCTGGAAAAAAAATCTTGGGTCATCATAAAATGCTCTATGAAAATGTCAGCTCAATATTGGTAAGACAGGCAAATTAAGGGTAAGAATCATTTTATAATAAAGTGAAGAACAAAAAAGAGAACATCATATCTCATTGTATAATCCTCTGGAATCAACTCTTTCTCCTCCCTTTTAAATAGAATTAAATAGATGAAAACTGGAAAAGATTCAGGGAGGGAGAACAAGGATTAACAAATGTATCAAACCACACTGCTTCTTTGTATAAAATAATGAAGGAAGGGAAGACAGTGAAACTTGGAGAGGAAAAAAAGACCAAAAAAAAAAAAAGAGATTACGATAGACCTCTTTTAAAAAGAGTGTCTGGGAGAGGTTGGGTAAGGACTGATAGTCCATTGGGAATATACAATTGTCCAAAATAAAAGAACGGATAGATCAATTTAGCAGAAGTCAGCTTCAAAACAATTTTAGGGAATTAATTCTTCACTCAGTAGCTGTAGGATAGTGGAACTGCTCCAAAGAATACTGGAAATACTAAAAAGAACATGGACTGAAGGAGAAATGGAGAAAACTCATGGAAAAGGAATCCAAGGACACCTATTTAATGCACATGTACAATTTCTGACTCCAGAACCAAAAAACATTGGAAAGCACATGAGGCAAAAGTGTCACAGATACTTCTCAATTTTTCCGTCTTTCCTAGATTTCTATTTAGGATGCATTTTATTTCAGAAAAAAATAGAAACAAGCACTTGGTGTGACTGAGAAGTCCTTTACTATGTAGATCTCTTGTTATTGATTCTTCCGAATACAGACACTGCCTACTTCATTGGTGACAAACAAACCAAAGTGAGCATAGAGAACAAGGCAAGCCCTCACTGTTAATATGTGCATTGCAACTTCACTCTCATCCTTATGTGACCCTAAAACCATAGCAATTTTTAATGAATTTTCTTTTTCTATTCAAAGTTAATGGCGGTTGTTTCATAGCCTGTCCAAGTCTTGTTTTCACAGGGTGGTTTGTACGTCCTCACTCATGATGCAAGTGTGTTGAGGGGTGCTTTAAAGTGTGAAGCCTGGTGAGGATAGTGCTGGAGGAGTGTGGGAGGTGGGGACTGCCACACCTGGTGCAACGTGGACCATTCTGCCTGTTGGAGTCAGTTCCAAGGATGCAGAGTATGACACCATTCTTACAAGTCATTTCAGACACTCGCAGGCGAGCAGTGCAGCAAGCACACGACACACAGCAACAGCTTGGCACTTGAGCACCAGCCCTCTCTCAGCACAGAGACAGATGATCTGTGGTCTAATAGGAGCAGACAGTGGTAGACACACTGCCTTTTACTGAAACTGAGCCTATAAATGAGTGATAAGGAATTTGGGGCTCTCCCAATAAGGAATGTGATCACTCTGATAATTTTGTTGCATATTATTTTTTTTGTAAATGGAGTCTATGCCGCGTCTATGATAAACATAGATGTCTCCTATACCTATTATTCCTGGAGAGTTGCTTAATACAAGATTTATACTCCCACCTTAACGATGGCAACATTAATCTTCATAGATATGGACTGCATACATAGCAAGAATGATAATTATGAAAAAGCATTTCTTCTCATACCTATTGTCCATCTTATCTTTTACTTCGTAAGCTACTACTCATTATGCCTCTGGTACCTCTATTTTGTTTTGAGGGCAAATCACAGCTTTCACTAATAACTTTCTTGACTCTAATATTACTTCGTTATTGGTCTTTATAATTTCAGATTGCTGTTCACATCAGGTGTCTTTGAACAGAATCTCGTCAAGGTTTATTAATACTAAGAAACCAAACTAACTCTAGTTTCAGCCTATCTGGTTTTTGTTTCTTCCACAGATTGAAAGGATCCAGATACATGCAATTTAGACTATTTTTTTTATTATTATGTTTCGACAGCACTGTTTTTGAAAAGCAGGGAACAAAGACTTGCAAAATTTTTAGTGAGGAGACATAAGATTTCCTTCTCCGACTATCTATTGATACACCCGCAGTTGAGTATTTAACAGTAGCTTATGGCTTCTGCTTCCCTCAGTGGTTTTGGAATTGGAGGTTTCATCTTAGGTATGAAACCATTCTTGTAAAACTTGGCGAAACAATGTCCTTCAACAAAAAGACTCTCTTCCCTAGGTTGTCACCAACCAATATTACAGGCATTTAAAAAGGCATTCTTTCTTCTGGAAGAAAAAACACCTTATAATCTTAGTCTTGTTAGCTACAGACTGTCTTCATAGAAGAAAAACATGGGACTGGTAGGGATTTTTATTTTCTTTTTTACGCTTCCTTAAAGCTGAGAATGTTCTTAAGGATGGTCACTGTTCTGCTCCACAGCTAGGAAGGCTGATCTGAATTTACCTCATAACGTTTTTGTGATTAGGACTCAATGAAGAGCCAGATAACAATACAGTTGAATTAGTGTATTTCACTGATTAAAGAATTTTGTCTACAAAATAATTTTCTTCTAAAGTCATTATATTTATGTGACTAACAAAATAGCTTGATTCACGCTGTAATAATGTCTACCAAAAATATTTATAATGATGCACTACTTATGGCAACCTAAGAGAATAATTTCTTAACATTATTTGCTGAAAAAAACATTATTTATCTAGTTAATTTGTCTAAAAAATGTTGATATATTTGGCTTTTTGGTCTTATTCATTAACTAAACTATGGGAAAAAAAAACCTTTTCATATGTCTCTGATTCTGTTGATATTGTTTTTATATTAATTATCATGAAAATATTTGACATGCATCTTGGCATATAGTAACATAAAGTATTGCATTTTATGTAAATCCCTCAGTATTTTATCATTAATCATGGTGCCATTGAAATAAAATAATAATTTTTAAAAAGCAGAGTAAAAGGTAAGGTTTTGAGTGATCAAAGGAACTCGGAGAAGACCTAGTATGAGCCTAAAAAGGGCTGATCCACTAAGGGTTTAATCAGCATGAACCTATGCTATTATGTTTCAGAAACAGCATTTCACTTGGTGCTCTTGGTTGTTTAATACATATGTGTTTCTGGATAAAAACAGTTATATGGTTATTTGTTGGGATTTCCCACCCACACTCCCTCCCCCCAAAGTCCAAAACATGTGAAAATGCTTTTGTACACATCCAGTTTCCAAGTCTTTGCCATCTATCATGGAAGGAAGTCTTCCCCTTCCTCTCTGGTGTTTTTTTTCCAGAATGACCTGAGTGATGCCTGCCTCCACTCTGTTGCTGCACAACAGCACACTGTAATGAAGAAAGGTCATTCTCTTTCTTCTCTAGGGTAGTGACTTTTCTTCTGCCAAGAAAATTGGTGAAAAATCATACAGCAGCAGTCTGTGGAAGTTAGTTTAGGAAACCCTCTAGTGTCTCAAGTTGCACTGCAATACTGTACACATGAGCTCACAGCACAAGATGAAACTTTTACATTTTCATCATATCCAAGTCCTCCAGAGATTTCAGTGTCCTATTGCTCAAAACCAGCAGTAATATTGCAGGATTTTTTTGAGGTATCAATTTTGTAGAAAACCTAGCATTTATTATTAAGCCCCTCAGACCCTCTGAATAGTTGGGACATGGTAAGTTGAAAGTTAAAAGTAAGTGTGAAAATACTTCTTTAGATGATGCAAAAAAAGTGAATGATGAATCAGAAATAAGTATACTAGTGGATAATGATAGACCAGATGCACTTCTACCAGTATGTTGTCTTTAACTGCCTGAATTAGGTTACAGAAAACCTAACTGAGGTAAAATGATGAAGTACACTGCAGAATCTTATTTCTGTTATTGCTGTTTCCTGGTAGAAATTCTAAAACAAAGAGTTATATCCTCTGAGTCATATAGAAACATGCTGTAATTTAATATATACCTCTACTCATACTGAAATATCAAAAAAAAAAAAATCCCAAACTGAACTATGTCACATTTACAGGAGAACTTAGACAAAACCTGTGGAGCTTTAATATCTGCTGAAGTAGCTCAAGAATTAATCTAGCAATATATAAAAAAATAAAGGAGCCTTTTTCTTCAGCTAACAAAAAACCTATGAAGACTCTTGCTACAATACTCTCAAGACAGCACTTTCTAAAACTAGTTCAAAAATAGATTACAATTAATAGTTTTCTGTTTCAAAGACTGCCTGTAAATGTCAAAACATACACTATTAATAAACTGGGTTGTGGTAAAGGTATGAAAATCATGTTATGTGAATTGTTCTCCCAGTTTAAAGGTGTTCTGAAGGACTCTGCAAAGAGCATGTGAAACGACAATGAAACCTTGATACAAAATTATGGCTTTACTAAACTTTTTACGCTTCACTTGTGCTCGGGATTCATAGGATTTACACAGAACAAAATGTCCAAATATGTCAAGATCATTTTAATTTTGAAGGTTTATTGCTGCCTGAAATTCATTTCTGTAATCAGATGTTTCCCACTTCTCTTGGCACTGCAATTGAGGTGTCTAGCAACCAGAAGCAAACAAAACCCAAAATTAGTAATTCACATGAAAGTTGGGGACTCTATTTTAGATTTTAACCAAAAGCAGATTTTTTTCAACATTTTCAGTAAACTAGAAGGAATATTTCAACAAGTCACAGAAATTAAAACAGATTTAGTAGATACATGCATCAAGTAAATTTTTTGCAATCAAAATTTAAAAACAGTAGTAAACATGAATTTCTCTGAGAGTAGTTATGAGGTAATCTGAGATATTGGGTTATTGGGAGTAACCTTCTGGGATGACAATCCAGAGCAATAGACCCTGGGAAAAAGATTATGCCAAGGTTTGTAACAGCTGCTGTATCGCTTTTTCAAGAGACTCAAATTATTCCCAGCATCATCAATCCTATGACAACAGAGTCTCCAACAGCTGTAGTACATTACTGAAGCCTATCTCCCGTTTTGCTAATCCTAGTGATTGCCTAGTGAGTTTAAATAAAATTTGGCCTTAATCTGTATCTCATAGCAACTGAGACACAAATTAATGCCAAAGAATATAAACACTGAATAGGTAGTGGGTTTTGTGACCAAAAACCCTGTTTTATGTCAAGAAGCTTCAGATGTACCCTACCACAACATGATCTATTACATCCCTTCCAATCAATTCTACTTGTTATTCATGTGCTTCATCTCTGAACATTGTGTGAAATAAACAGGAGAATGGACAAAATTCTTTTTCTCAGTGTGAAGTTCTTTAATTACTTTGTGAATTCATTACAGTTGTACACAAGCACATTACTTAATTGTATAATTACTTCTATAGTGTCATTCTAGGACATGTTAATGTAGATAATATTGCTCAATATGAATTTTTTATTTTTCCGATCATGTTTATCGTTAAGAATTATCCATAACTTTTCTCATGTTAATAAATTACAGAAAAATAGTGTTAGATTTGTATTTGGATTCCTAGGCAGTTTCTCAGAGAGCATTTTTTTCATTATTTCTTTTTCAGGAGTATGAAGTGAAAAAGAAATTTAATGAATTTTTACAGGATGACAAATGACCTGTCACTCATCTTTAATCATTACTATAGCTGTTAACAACATAAAATGACAATTCTTCTTCAGATTATTATTTCAATTGCATACAGTAACTTTTTTTTTTTTTTTAATACCAGACATGATCTGAGAGCTAATAACTGCAAGAACAGTGGCTCTTGAATCTCTTACTCTTCAACATTTTGGCACAATATCATAAATCTTTTTTTTCTTCCCTCTAAAGAGAAATCTATTCAGTGACGTGAGTTGAATGAGATTTCAAGAGGAAAGGTTACAAAAGGTGTCTTGTATGCATAGGAAGAGTTAGAGCTTGCTGTGATCCTTTATTATAAAAAGTAGGAATGCCCTGTCATTCTCACTTCATGCCATATTATATGGTGTAAATAAGGAATGAGGAAACAAGTAATGGCAAGTCAAGAAATTTATTGAAGCAGAAGTTTGGATTCTGAAAATCTGTACTTTTCCTATGTGGCATGAATTAAAGCATTTTATTGTTCCTATTTGGTGCTTTACCTCTTTTTGTCACTGCCAATGGTCTTTGACTTCTTCAGGTCTTAAAACTAATACAGTATCTCATATTTTGTTTCATACAAACCTTTAGACCTTTAACAACCTTTCTTTTCTGCCCTTTGGATACTTCAAATGGTCTAGATATACATTTATCTGTCTAGGTGTCTAAGAGTAAAAGCTGGATTGACAGAAACTTTGTACAGCTGATGCCTGGCTGGAGTTAAAAACTTTCTCAGCATTTAAACACAAATTCCCAACTATGGCTTGAAATTCTTCTCACCTGAGAGGTTTGACATCTTTGTAGAACCATAACTGCTATGTTTTGCATTATCTGCTTTCATTGAGTAGCTTGGTGGTTGGAATATTTGTGCAAAATAAAAATATTTGGTGGTAAAGAGGAACACCACTAAAGCAGTGCTTTCACTGTCAGAAAAGCTTTTTCGCTTTGTGGCCATTATAATTTTTCTTCATTTTTGTTTCCCAATCACTAGTTATGCCATCTTCAGCACAACTATTGAGAGTTGAGTACATTTTTCAGGATAAGGCTGGCACTTCAATCACTGTCTCAGAAGGTAGGATGATGATAGGAGGACACATATATGTCTACATCAAGATGATAGGAGGACACATATATGTCTACATCAAGCTGTAAAATGAAAACTCGTTGTTTTAGCAGAAAGGAAAGAATCTCCTGAGTTATTAAAGAAGACTCATTTGTACCTAAATACAAAATTTATACAATATAGAATTGATGATAGGTTGTTCCTGCAATTTGAGGCCCTATTTCTCTATGGTTGATTTGTGTCAATGCCCTGAGAGTGCAAATAGGCATTAGTTGCTTTGTGTCAGAGAGTGCTGGGCTCTGGTCGTTGTGTCCCAACAAAAAATCAGTGTCTTATTAAGAGAGTTAAAAGGTTCATATCCTACTAATTAAGTAGAAGTGCTCATTTCAAATATGCAGGGGTTTAACTCCTGATTATTTCTACCAGTCAGGAATTCAATGGTAGGGGTAGATACCTCCACCTCAAGATGCAGGGCACTCCTTTAAACATGTGCACATTTGGGAATCTGCTTGCCCTTCACAAGCCCTCCTTAAAGTGATGTTGCATCTGTCTGCCACTGATGGGAGGTGTTACTGTTTTTTCTTCACCCAACAGATGACAAATTGATGATTGCCAGCATAACTGGTGGGTATTCTGGGGAGTGGTCTCCATTTTGCAGGAAAGCAGCTGTTTCATGTCAAGCAAAGTAATTTATGTCAGTCATTTATGTCAGTAACTATGCTCTAGAAGTGATACAGTGACAAAGTTCATTGATTTTTCCCAACTCTTTAACACAGAGTTTGTCACTCGGTGACAGCATTTTTATCTAGTACCCTGTATCCCAAAGAGGCTGATAAAGGAGGCAGGACAGATGGCTGATGACATGAACCTAGCACTAATAGCAATAACTTCTGATAGACTGTTCATCTCTTCATTGCTATCTTTTCTCCCTCTTTATTCGTCTGCCTCTGTTTGTCTAGGTCTAACACCAATAGCACAAGACAGAAGCTCATTGGAAGAAATCCTTTGCATTTTGTACTTTCAATACTGAGAAAGAATTCCCTGGCCCAACCAACTGTATTGATCTTGCTCACTTGAACAGAAAGCCATCATGTTGAACAACTACACTGGCTTTTTGTTCTATTGTGATGAGACCAGTGATGCAATAATGTATTCACATGGACCACACCTCTTTTTCTGGGTCTTCTGGTTCTTCTGGATTTTTCATAGAATCGCAGAATCATTTTTGTTGGAAAATACCTTTAAGATTGTGAAGTCCAACCTTTAACCCATCACTGCCCAGTCCAGCACTAACCATATGTCTCTAAGTGTTGCATTTATACTCTTTTAAATACCTCCAGGGATGGTGATTCCACCACTTCCCTTGGCAGCCTTTCCAATCTTTGACAACCCTTTCCGTGGAGAAATTGTTCCTAGTATCCAAACTAAATCTCCTCTGGTTAGACCTGAGGCAATTTAATCTTGTTCTTTCCCTTGAGACCTAGCAGAAGAGACCAACCCCCATCATCTGCCTAAAACCTCCTTACAGTTAGTTGTAGAGAGCAAAAAGGTCCCCTCTAGCCTCCTTTTTTCCAGATTAATCAACCCTTGGGTTCCCTCAGGTGCTCCTCATCAGACTTGTGCTGTAGACCCTTCACCAACTTTGTTACCCTTCTCACTTCAGCACCTCCGTGTTATTCTTGTAGTGAGGGATCCAAACTGAATCACAGAATTCTCAAGGTTGGCAGAGACCTTCAAGATCATTCAGTCCAACCATCCACCCAGCACTCCCACTGCAACCCCTAGACCACTAAACCATATCACCCAGCACCAGAACCAGATACGTCTCAAATACCTTCAGGGATGGTGACCTCACCACAGCCCTGGATAACTTTTATCAGTGCTGATCACCCTAACAGTGAATTTTTTTACTTATATCTATTATGGATTTCCTCTGCCTCAGCTTAAGGCCATTTCCTCTGGTCCTCTTGCTGCAGGCATGGTAGAAGACACTGCCCCCACCTCACTGCAAGACTTGAGGTGGCCACACTATTGCTGATACAAGCCAAGGTCGTCATTGGCCTTCTTGGCCACCTGGGCATACGCTGGGTTATGTTCAGCCACTGTTGAGCAGCACTCCAGGTCCTTTTCCACTGGCAGCCTTCCAGCCACTCTTTCTTCAGCCTGTAGCATTGCATGGGGTTGGTGTGACTAAAGTGAAGGACCTGGCAATTACCTTGTTGAACTTCATAGAGCTAGACTCAGCCCATCCATCCAGCCTATCCAGATAAGTCTGTAGAGCCTGCCTACCATCCAGCAGATCAACACTCATGCTCAGCTGGGTGCCCTTTGCAAACTGACTGAAGGTGCACTCAATCCCTTGCCCAGAAGCATGTCCTTGTAAGTGTACTTGTCGTAGATTTCAGTACACCAAAAGGGAAGGAGTAATTATGCTCTACATGCACAGAGCACTTCATGGACAGAATCAATTTTGTCTCATTCCAAAAAGTATCTATCAATTTGCAGATTAATCAATCTGTATATCTCCTTTTCTGTCCAATGTTAAACCTGGGTGGTGCATAAGACATGGTAGTGATAGTATAGGGTTAAAAATTTCTAAAAATCATGGGATATTTGGGGAAAGTTAGGCCTTGCAGCAGGCCCTGAGAATATCAGGCTTGTTAGGGTGAAACTGCACCTGTTTATTCATATGATTGTTACCTGCACCTGTGTAACCATTTAGTGACTATGATAAATGAAATTATCGTTAAATGACTATAATCTGTGGTATCATATTCGAGAGGGGGTTAGATGAAAATCATGGGAATCCATGGTCGAATGAAATGAATAGATATGCTTGGATGGAATGAATAGATATAATAGAACAATCGAAGTTTAATAATTAACATAGAGTTATGTAACGATAGAGGATAAAACTAGCTCATCCCCAACTCCCTGTTGGGTCAGATTTGGGTAGCTATACCCCTGACACCCAGAGCTCTTAATAAAAGCACTTGCATAATCATTCTGTGATTATGTTTCATTCCTGAACGCTAACAGTAGGATGTTAACTGAGATAGAAGAATATTATTGTACTGGTTTGGGCTCAGATACAGTTAATTTTCTTCACAGAATCTTGTATGGGCAATGTTTTGGATTTGTGCTGGAAACAGTGTTGACAACTCAGGGCTGTTTAAGTCACTGCTGAGCAGTGCTAACACACCACCAAGGCCTTTTTATCTTCTCACACCACCCCATCAGCGAGGAGACTAAGGTTGCACAAAGGGCTGGGAGGGGATACAGCCAGAACAGATGACCCCTGCTGAGCAAAGGAACATTCCATACCATATGGCATCATGCTCAGCACATAAATCTGGGGGAAGGAAAAGGAAAGGGGGATATTCAGGGTGATGGTGTTTGTCATCCAGGCCATCATTATGTGTAATAAAGCTTTAGCTTCCTGGGGGTGGCTGAACACCTGCCTGCCCATGGGAAGGTGTGAATGAATTCTTTGTTCTGTTTTTCACTTGTGCGCAGCTTTCGCTTTCCATATGAAACTGTCCTTGTCTCAACAGACAAGTTTTCTCACTTTTACCCTTCCAATTCTCTGCCCATTACGCTCGGGGAGAGTGAGCAAGCAACTCTGTTGTGTTTAGCTGCCTACTGGTGTTAATCATGACAATTATTAAAAAAATTTCAAGTGTGATTATTTTCTGAGCCAATGAGAAGGAATACTAGCCCTGAAAACAATGCCAGAACTGAATACTAACTTAATTAACCTTAAAAAAACATAAAATTCATCAGGAAGTATGTAACAAAAAATAAAATCAGCTTTATTCTAAAAATAACAAATTTTATTTTTCAACCTACTCTATTTAGCTACAAAACATTTGTGAAATGTATGGATGTCTGAGAAAAGCAATGCCTTTCCTCACTAGTATTCAAAGGAAAGTAGAGCAAATATTTTATAGCAGGTAATGTTTCAATTAGCATTTTTATTTTTAACTGGTTTGTCAATTTACCTTATTGTATTTTTCATTTGTAGTCACTGTTCAATTGATTTTCATTTTCATTTATTTTACATAAAAAAATGACATTTATACAGTAGTTTGATATGGTTTCTTCTCGTTGCATCCAGCCCAAAGGCATTGAGAGCAAGGCAACCTTTTGGATGTTTTTACACAAACTTAAGGATTGTTTCAGCAACTGATTATATAGGAAGTTCTAATTGTTGCAAAAGTCTCTTTTAAGGGAAACATTCTGTTGCTTTGTATAAAACATATATATAAGCATAAATTCACATTAACCCATACTAAGTCAGCCTACAATTGTGATAAGTTGTAGTGGCTTTGTAATCGTTCTTAAGTTACTAGTAAAGCCAAGTGTTTTACTTTGAATTCACAAGTATTGCAATTACTGGATATTAGAATCTAAAATTTACTAATAATATACTTGCTATATGCAGAAAAAAAAGTCTTTAAACAGCATGTATTATTAGAAATCTGTGTTAGTATTTTAGAATTAGAGATTCCTCTATGTAATAAGGGATATGCATATTTTAAAAAGTTTTAAATTTTTACAAGTTTTCAAAAAAGGGAATCAAATAAAAGGAAATATGTCCTTATACAGTTCAGTCCCAGCCATGTGATTTCCTAGAGGAATTCTTACGAGTAAGACAGGGAGAAGATAAAGCACCGAGAATTGAAGAAAAGGGTCAGCATTTTGTCAGATTTTAAAGACTTCTTTTCCTCCTGCCTGAGTTGCTTTAATCAGCAAAACATATGCCAGTATCATTATTAGGCAGCATTAGCAGAAATCACAATCATACAGCAGCTGGAGTAAATAAATCTACTATCTTAGGCCAGGATTTGACATTATCAAAGAATATCTGGTTTTGTCTCTTTGCTGGATCATGTAGCTAAGTCTATGACAACCCTGTCCAGTGCCAAAGGGCATCTTGTTTTCTACCTTCTTATAATGATGCATAACCATGCATCAGCATCACCATCCAGAAGCCAAGAGAGCATCTGCCTTTTGCTAAAGCTCCTGTGGTGCATCAGCCTGGTCACCCTCTTCTTCTCTTTGGTTCTGTTAAGTACAGGCATCAGGATCCTGCAGCCAAGTTATAGGGCCTTTGGCCATGTGATCAGCAATCAGCACAGTTCTTTTAGCTTGAGTTTTTTTGGGAAATCCTAAGGGACTTTAAGGACAGGTTTTCCATGGATGATGCATCTTCTTTCTGGACTCAGAAAGAAGTTGAATATAACTGCATGAATAGGATAGCTCAAAACCCTGTCAGGATCACTAGTCTGCCTCCTATATGAAAAAGCTGAATGCCTTCATAGCTTAATAGGTACAGATTAGTTGGTCCCATCCAGTACTCTCTGTCTACCAGTGGAACCTATCTGGAGCCAAGTTGTTTGATAATACATGGCACCGATCACTATGTATGTGTGCAGATCAACATGCTCATTTATACCAATTATTTTATATCTGGTCACTCCCTCCAGTGCTGCTTCTTCTGATGATGACAGCTACAGGAATAGGTATTATGAAACATATATATATTCCTTTTTTTGGGCAGCTATCATGTGACAGCAGTTTTTGGTATTCAACAAACTTTCCCTGGATACATCTTGTCCTTGTTTCTTTCTGATTTTTGAAGAGGACATTTCTTCTCGTCAGTACCATCGGTTGGACAATAAGGGGAGAGTTAGATCTGTGGGGTTTTCATTTAACAGACTGTTTCAACACTCACTTCCCATTTATTCCTAAAGCAATATCAGACTTTCTTCCTGGCCTGTTGCTAGATTAAGAGATAATTAACTTTTCTGCTTATTCCTCTATGTCTCAGTCTTTTAGGTGCGATGCAGCTCTTCTAACTCAAAGTCAAAAAGACATTTTGGTTTATTTCTAAATGTGCAGACATATCAAGATAGCTCTTTGGTCATGTGTTTCCCACTAAAGGAAGAGTGGAAGCTCAGTTCTCTGCCTTTGGTGGTCTCCAAGACAATACTCAGCTATATCCACATTATCTATGAAACTGTAAAAAACACAAAAATTTCCAACAGAAAGTCAGGAAGCATCCCACTGGAGCATTTATGTTTACCGTGCCCAGCATCTGGATCCTGAAAATGCTTGTGGACTGTTTACCTGTTTTCCCACCAACATTTCAGTAGGCTCAGTTTCACTTAAAAACTGTATGGCTATAATCATGGTCCATGGAACAGGAATTCAAGACCCTCAGCTAGACCCTTTCTGGTAAATGTAACTGCAAAGAATAGAGGAATTCAGAAAATAAAGAAATACTTTCTCAAAGACGGTGAATTCACACACAGATTAGTCTTCCAGCCCAGTCTTTCTTCTCTTCTGTGGTTCTTTATACATCTGATTTTTATTTTAGAAGGAGACAGAAATGACAGTCTGTGCAAGCCATGTACACACCCACAGAGCAATAGAACACAGTACACTTGTGTGTTTTATCTACAGGAAAATTTTTCTTCTCTCAAGTGTCAAGACACAGCTACAACTACTGTAGAAATGTATAATCTGTCTGTAGAATCTAACACTAGCTATTTGTAAGTACTGTTTCATTCTAGATTTATTGTATCTTGGAAATTATATTCTGCTATTAATCTCAGATTTCTCAAAGGCTCAGGCTTGCTTGCTTGCCATGCGTGGTTTGGATACATTCACAGGGGTCGGCTTCTTCTGGATATGTATATGTACATGCCCTGCTAAGAAATATGATAAAGAAACTAAACTCTTTTTGACATGAATCTGTGCTAGTGCTCCACAGGAGCTACAAAACAGAATGAGAGAATGTATTATACTATTATATTTAAACACTAACACAACAGGGCAGCGCTGGGGTGCAACGCACAAGACAAATGGATTACTTAAATGATTTCATAGACATCACTACTAAAATGTGCTATTTGACATTACTCATTAAACTGTTTGAGTAAGGTGCATTTTAGCAATATAACTGCACTCAAGAAAAATTAATAATTCTGTCTCTAATTCTGCTGAAACTTTTTGTTTCTAAGTGTCTATATTGCGGCCTTGCCTAGACATACTGATCAAGTAATGTCATAGTCTGAAAATGAGGATCTCAGTCTGAAAGCCATTCTCAGCTGATGGCCTTTCCCCCATAAATTTCTCTTTTGATTTAAAAGCATAACAGGGAAACATATTTCTTCGGGTGCCTTTCTTTTTATGAAACTGAATTACTAGTATCAGTCCAGTAGAACTCAATAAACTGATGTAGCAGACCCGTAATTACCAGCTACTCTTATAAAGGATTTAATTTTGTCACCCTTGCAAATAATTTACTGGTGTGATGCAGGAAGTCTACATGCAGTGGGTAAAGATATTACTGATGTTAGCTGTTTGACTTGGCTCTCTGTCAGAGCTGCCAAGACATAACTGAGACTTGATCCACGGCCTCTGCAGCTCCCAGCCTGTTGTCTTGATGTAGCAGAATTGGCTACACTGGTGGGATGGGACTGCCTGTGGCTGGCACACGAGCTGCTGTCTATTGATTGTGGAACTTGCAATTGTTGTGAGAGCAGCAAAAAGAAAAGTTGATGCTTGCAGTGCCTGAAATTGTCTCTGCTAGTTTTGCTATTGAATATTAGATTAATCATAGATAAAATGCTAAAAAGAGGCTTCTTGTTTATTGCATTGTATCAGGTGTTGTACAGAAAATCCTGCTACAATGAATTAAGGCTTTGATCTGTTTTTTCTAGAAAATCAAAAATAAAAAAATCCAAACCCAAGTAACTGTATAGTGAAGTGCTTTCATAACATATTACAACAAAAAAGGAGTTAATCGCAGTAATACTGATTTCTGCCATTTTACCACCCACTGATTTCCTTTACATGTGTTTATACTACAAGGCTGTCATTCACTTCTCTCAAATAAAGATGTCTCAGTTTTACCCTCTGTCAGAATAAGAGTATTCCACCCCCAGGGTTCCAAGGTGTAGATTCTCCCTCTCTTTTGAAGCTGGTGTCTTAACTGGCAAGAGAAGAGCTTGAGAGGTGTCATGTCCCGTTTAGCCGACAGATGATCAGTTAAATATGCCTGTTCATGTAAATCTTCTGTGTCCAAAGCATAGTGAACCCGCAACTTTTCTAGCTCAAGGTAATATAGTACTATAAATAAATTCCCAAATTCAATTATTTGTAGCTTTACTTCAAGCTAACCCTCAATTAATTTTTTAATATTTGGCTAGATATAGATAGAAAATGGATACATTTTAAGTCTAAATTCTAAAACAGGTGACTTTTAGATCTTTAAAGACAAAAGAGATGCTGGAAGCAAGGACTTGGAAAATAGAATACATACTGAGGCTCAAGTGCCTTATAAACATAGTTTGAAGTATGAGGCCCTGAAAGCAGGAAAAAACCCAAAGAACATGTGTGTTGAAACAAGCAAACTCTAGGATACCTTTTCTTACAATTTGCTACATCTTGTAGCTGTGAATATGTGACATTTTCCAAGGATTAATTATTCTTTGTATTTCTACATTTGCTTTTCATAGGTAAGAGAGAAATGTGCATATCTGATCTCTTCTTTCTATATATACCCCACCATTCCTCTCATTTTCAATTCATGCCACCGAATTTTTTTCTTGTTAACACCTTTTTCCATTCAAAATTTATGCACAGCTTGGTAGAACATTTTCCTGCATAAATTTACTTTTGTACTAAGGTATACAGATCATTTATGATCTACACAGAACAATATTTCATTTGGATTTTTTAACCATCCATTTTCTGGTTTTTTACTTTTTCACAAGTCCAATGTCTCTCTTCTATTAAATACTGCTGCAGTTGACCCCCTTGCTAAACTTTTCCATTTCCTTGTGACATCAACAATGATCTCAGCCTTTGCTGTATATGAACTATATCACCCAAACTGATAATCCTGCTGAGAATCTGATGGAGCGGAAAGAGTAAAGGACTGAGCTATAGGTCTGAAGCATGCCTGACCCAGTGGAAACACCAGCAAGAATCGCTTTTAGGTGCACTGTCCTCATGCTTCTGGCAGCAGGTGCTATTCTATTCTGTTGCTGGAACTCCTTCTGGAGTTGTCCACAACCACGTCCTTCACCTTCCATCACCTTCAACTTTATCATCTCCATTGTTCTTGGCCTCACTTCCCCATCCAAAAAAAAATGAAAGCTATCTCTCAAATCTAACTGAAATTAGGGGTGCAGGTGAGGGTGGAAGGGTGGGATCTGTGACTTTTTTCTTTTTACTTTTATTTGTTATTAGAAAGATCTTGAAATTAATTTCAGAGATATTGCATGGGCATGTTTACTACAGAAAAATAGGTTAGACAATTAAAATGTGTTGTTAGCTAGATCTGGGTAGGATAAATGCTTGATTGAACTTTCATACAATGAGGGTAGTCATGCTGCCTGATAGAGAATTTCTCCTGAGGTGATAGACATTGTTTAAGTTAGATGAAGGTGTTGCAATATCTGAAAATGTCAAGTTCTTCAATTTCCATTAATATTTATGTGTCTAATAGGAAGAAAGATCAATAACTTTTTCTCAGAAGGCATCCACTATAGAACTAAAATTAATTACTGAAAATAAAAAAATTACAGACAATCTTATTTGTGTTCTGGATGGCTAATTAGAAAGATCAAGATATAGGTCAACAATGTTTTCTGGTTTCTGCATTGACTTTAAAGGTTCTGACTGCAGCTCGCAGATACATGGGACTACTAGTATCTAGATCTTACTCTGCATTGTATCATTACTTTTTATAGCTTCACCGTTTCCCCTCCCTTCCTTTCTCTCTCCTTTCTCCACTCCTTCCTTCTTCTGTTCCTCCCTTTTCTCCACTCTCCCTCCCTCTTTCCCTTCCCTCATTCATTCATTCATTCCTTTCTCTCAATTTTTTAATGTATTTTCCCAAGGATATTTAATTTATACTCATTCTATGTACTGTATTTGCTTGGCCAATAAATGGTCTTTCTTTTCTTCTGTTTGTGGGGATGGGGGGCTTTTCTCTGCACCTTCTCAGTTGGTGAATATTGAACTTGAAAGGACTTTCAATTGCTTTTGCCATTGGCAGTAATCACATTTGAAAATAAAAGCTCCCTGAAAAACAACTTACTAGTGTTAAGTAGGATGTACATTGACCTTCTCTATCTTTAGATCTACATATATCAATAATGAATCACAAGGAAACCCAGAGGGAAGCATTTTCCTTTCAGGAAAGTGAGGAGATAATGATTTGCCGGTAAAATTTGTTTATCAGACCTAACCATCTCAGTGAATTTATCTTTCTTCCAGAGGAATTGTCAATTTTAGTCAAATAATTTGAGGCATCTCTGATAGATATTCTACATCTTTTTTTCACTACAATGCAAATTAAGTACTTCTCATAACACAAGTGAAGGAAAGATAAAGGTGAAATGGACAGAGATTTCTGGCATGATGTTTAAATCTAAAAAATCATCATTGCTTGGGGGTTTCTTTTTAACATAAATGAGGAGTTATTTTTTTGCAGAAAAAGCTTTGATGTAGTAATAGGAAGAAATTTAAAATCTAGTTTTCAGTAAGAGGCACTTTGTTTCACCTGATCCTGATAGCCTCCAAAACTTTGACCTGATACTTGATGTAGATTGAAACTTACATAATATTGTAAACTATATGTAAACAATCATCATGACAAGGAGCGGGAGATTAAACTGGTGGGTTTAGGACTTACATAGATTTGGACACCTTACCCTCAATCGACTGGATGGACACTGAAAGGAACAGTGTCCTCTTTAGTTTTGTCTGTTCTGAAAGTGAAATACCAACTTCTAGTGTACTAATTGTGCGATTCCTGTTTCTTACCCTTTGCCAGCACACTGCTGAATATATAAGGTACTAAGGCATGAATTACTGAAGAGCAGGAAGCAATGGACAGAGGAACAGCAGAATTGCTGGATTATAAACATAGCTTTGCCACTTATTTTTGATTGACTTTTTTAGAAGCCACTTTAAAACTACTGCCCCAAGTTTATTTGTCTACAAAATAAGACTACTGATTATTTAAGTCATTCCCATAAGTCCCCATGTTATTTTCAAATTGTTTTCCTTATTGATTATCTTACATAAATGACAGCATTGATAATTTGCTTTTAACAAGCTGTTGAATATACAGTTGGTTTTCACCCTGTTGTGTATGTATTTTTAGTTAAACTTAATTTCTTTGTGAGACATGATGTTAAAATAATAACTGCTGAAGTCTACATAGGGAAAAACAGTAGGACTTTACAAGCTGGTAAATGATTTATCGAAATTTGAGAATTTGTTCTAATTGACTACCAAATGTTCTTGTGGTTACTTAATATATTTTATCTAGTTAAAAACTGGAATCACGATACTCTGTGGTTTATTGTAACAAAAATAGAATTATTTAATACAAACTCTTTCCAGTTACAGAGACAGACAACATTTCATATGCTAGCAAATAAAATGCTGCTTTAAAATTAAATTATGAGAATCAAATAAGTTGAGGCCAAAAAAAAAAAGAAGTCAGTATTTCCTAAAGTTGTGATATCAGATTTCAGTATTTTTTAAGCTATGATTCCAAATACACAAGATGGCTCACCATGAGCTTGTACAGTGGCAATTTTAAGCTTGGTGTTTTGCAAAGACTGGTTTTAAAACTCTTAAAGTCAAACACAAGCTTTTTTTGGATTACTGTATCTCAAACATTGTTTCTAAAATTTGAAAGTTTGGAAGGAACTGTAAAATCAAAGGATCTCATTAATCTTTGCAAGTTTATATACATTTTTCACAAATATTTCCCCTAGTGTCAAGTGAATATTCCCTTGTGTAATACTATCATACAGATAAAAGCTTTATGTAAGAGAATACATTAATACTAATGCACGGGAAAAATTCCCAAGACTGTTTGCCTACCTTAGTCATGTTGCTTCTGGTCATTCTCAGTCTCCCAGAGCTGTTCCTTTGGGTGTGGGGGTTGGTCCCCATTATTCCTGACCCAGCCCTTGCTTCATCAGCCTCAAGTTGTCAGCTCCTGGCAGTTCTCAGAGCTTTCCCCACCCTGTACACTGCAATCCTCCACAGGTGGAACACACCTGCACAAGAGATGATCACCTTGGCAAGGGATGTATCTTCAACTGGGTCCTTTTAGACTGGACATTAGGATGAATTTCTTCACAGAAAGGATGACTTGGCTTTGGGATGGGCTGCCCAGGGAGGTGGGGGAGTCATTGTCACTGGGAGTGTTTAAGAAAAGACTGAATGTGGCACCCATTGCCATGGTCTAATTGACAAGGGTGGTGTTCGATCTTAGGTTGGACTCAACCACATTAAAGGCCTTTTCCAATCTAGTTGATTCTGTGATTCTTTACTTTTCATTCCCTATGATTATTGTCCTGTTTAAGTTGTGCTGTTACAAATCATAAATAATGCCTTTTAGCTTCATACTAGTGCTTGCAGTCCGTGTTTAATAAAAATAAAGCCTTTTCAGTTAGGCATCTCATGCTAGGTTTTGTGCAGCCACATGGCCTGCTGATTTAAACGACAAGTAAAGAAATGCCTATTGTGTAACAGTTGAACTGAATGACTTCTAAATTTACATGATAAAAATTTTTGAAGTTAAGATGATTTATGCTCTCTGATTTGTTTCTAACCAATTGTTTTTAAAGAAAAAGAGGAATATTTCTTGAATCATGAATAAAAGTCAATAAGTATCCCAGGCTGTGCACAAAAATACATTTAAAAGGCAGAGAATTACTTTAATCTCCTCGAAACAAGACAAACTGTTTAAATGTCTCAAAGATAAAGGAAAAATCACTTTTTCTTTTAATCTCCTCTAAGAAAATTCTTACGAGAAAACTCTGACATTATAAAAGCATTGATTTCTGTTTGAGGAACTCTGGTTTTGATTCTACTTTTTTGAGAGACAGGGAAGAAAATAAATATTCATTTGTATTCATCAGGAAACATTATTATATAAATTTTACTCTCACTGTTGTTTCAAATGGCAGTGTAGCTGCACTTAAAGCAAATTCAGCTTTACACTCTAAGAATTCTGTATTAAAAATGTGTTTTAAGGTCCCAGTACTGCAAATTTGCTGCTTTCGTATTTTTTTATAGATGTAGTTATGTGTAGCATTATCATTGGAACTCTGACAAAGGTTTATGTTGAAACAACTAGTTTTATTAAGTGTTCACATATAGCATAGAAAGCATCTTTCTAGAATAGCTTTGGCTTTAAAAGATTAAATACTCTTTTTAAAAGAAAAGGTCTAAAATTAATGTTTCCCTGCATGTACACTAGGTTTGCAATGAAGACTTCCATGGGATTTGAAGGATGTAACTTAGTTTCCTTGACATATTTATACTCAAAGACTAACAATCATTTTTGCATGATTTTTTTAACCCCAAGAGCAACTTAGAGACAGTTTGGATCTATTATAGTGCTTATAACTAAGAAATTTGTTTCTAAGCACGCATCAGAGGGTATCCCACCTCTACAGGCTGTTGATAGTGTTTCTGCTTTCCTGGCACTCTTTTTCAGTCCCAAAGCATCATGACAAAATTAACTACCACTGACAAGATACTTTCGTGTATCTTAATAGCACTAAACTGACTCTGATGTGATCTATTTGCAATAGAACCAGTGGGCCTGAAATTGCAAAAAGTATATGTTTAAGTTTTGGACATGGAAAAATCTCTCATTTTAATTGATGGTATGCTAGAGGCAGATAAATATCTCCCTGTAGTGTCTATGAAAGTTGGGAAAGTAATTTTATATCCAGAATATATATTTTAAGTATCAAAACCAGAGTGAAAATAATATTCTTTTAAAAAATCTTCTTGAAGTTATTAATTGACTTATTGTCTTTTTCTCTTGGTAAAGCAGATTGATTATCTGAGAATATTTACAAATATATCCAAATCAACTTCACTGATATTTTAAAGCATCTTCTCCAAAAGGTTAATTATATTCTGAGAGTTTTATAAGATTTCTGGTACTTCCGTTATTTTTGAACAGAATGCTACTTGAAATAGTCTCCCTAAAACTGTGGAATTGTCACATAAAAAAAGAACTTTGTTACTTTGAATGAAATCTGAGTTATGATGTAACCTATTGTATAGACATTATTTACACACTTCCAAATTTGGAGAAGAAATGCATAACCCTTCTTGATGGAACACAAATCTACTTTTATTTACATTTGTTAAGCACAGCTTTTTCTGCAGCAATATACATTTAAAGTCTGTCTTAAAATTGATTATTGCAAATCTTACCTATTTTTCCATCAGCACAACAGTGTGTTTTCTCCACTATCAGGATATGGATTTGAAATACACTCAGATAAAGAAAATCTTCCCAGAAATATTTTCTTTCTTGTAGAAGAGGAAGCTGAAACACAAAGTTTGAATTACAAGGATGAGAGTAGGAAAAAGAACAAGGAAAACCTATGTGCTCTAGGGGAGAAATAGAAAGTACAGGTTCAAACCAGTTTTTTTCTTTTCTGATTTGGACCCTGATGTGACTCAGAATAAACCATTTAGAGTTCAACTTTTAGAAATCTTCTTTAAATTTTGGTGTCCATATTGAGACAGTAAGGTTACTCACAGTTTTTGAAAATAAGGCATTATGTGTTTCAAAAGCAATGCCAACCTGAAGTGTGACATCCTTTGAAAATATTTGGGTTATTTTGATGCATTACGCTTAGTGCAATTTGCTTTACTAAAAAATAACTTGAATTTATGCTTCCCTTTATTGGTAAATAACCACTGAATTTCAAACAAAAATTTGTGTTAATTCGTCAAAAAAAGTCAAGAAAAAGACAAGAGAAGACATGTTTCTGTATGACGAGAAATGTATATCAGATCAGAAGTCAAGAATGTGAGTGAAAATTTTGCATGTCTGTTTGTATGTATCAGGGCAAAAGACTGCCTGGAGGGCATTTGCCCCAAACAGATCACATTAAAGTCAATTAAACCATCATCCAACAGTAACTTGGAAATTATAAATAAACTTTCTAATAAAAAAAAGACTGAGATGGAAAAGTATAAAAATTTGTATCAGGGATTAAGGTCTTCCGAGTGGAAACAGCCCCGGTCAATACTTGGTATGACATTGCCAGAAGATCCCACATTACTCTGCCTTATCCAGGGAGAGGCAACTTCCCATTGGATGCCACAAGCACTCTGCTACTTACTTTTCTCACTCCCATCTTCATCTCTGCTGTTTCATGGCCACAGCCACCAAGGGTATCATCAACTATCACATCCCCAACAAGTTCTTCCTTTCTAGGTATCATGGGGTTATTCCTGGCACTATCAGTTTTCTTGATTGTTGGCATTCCACCATGTATTCCCTTTAGAAGATATTGGAAGGATTAAAATACCTCATAAGAATCAGAGTTATATGTGATTTTTGAAACACCAATGAAGAGAAGGAAACACAAGCAAAGAAATAGCTGGCTCCTCTTAAAGATGTAATGACTAAAATTGCTTTGGATCCATTTCCTGATCTGAACAGTTACCTATTTTCCACTCCATCAAATCTCCAGTATTTGGAGCAAAGATTTGGACATTGGTTTCTAAGAATATTGTGGCAAAATGTCTTAATCTTCCCTTCTTTTTTTTAACCAACTTTCTTCTGAGATCCCACAGCAAAAGTCAAGGCACTGTCATGGACACCTCAAGATAGGTTAGACTTTCATCCTTTAGGGGCAAAGGCTATCATGGCTCCCAAGAGGTTGTAGAGGCAGAGCATGCTGGCAGGGATGGATATTAAAACTGTCATCTGGGCATCTCCAGGCATAGTAAACTCTCCTGCTGAAATAGCAGTCAGTTCTATGACTGTGAGCAAAAAATGGGAAAAGAATAAACTGAAGCTTAACAGAAAAGCATTAGTACAGTGTGGGAGACTGCTCTTTAGAAAGAATAGGAACAAAAGGGACAAGAAGGAATAAGTCTGAGGAGAAGTGTAGAAGATTTTTTGCTATTGTAGTTTACTTGTCTCATATCTCTTGTCTTATGCCCTTTTGTTACCATTCTGTTTCCCATATCCAATGCTCAGAAACCATTCCCAACCCTCACCTCTGAGTGACTGATCTTTATGGAAGTTTTTTTTGCTGACTTTTCATTTGGAGTGACTCCTTGCTGTGCTGTATAGTGCAGGGTGATGACTCTTGAAAAATGAGAAAAATCTAATGACCCGACTTGGGACATATTGAAAAGCTTAGTTCCTAGAGAAAATGAAACTGTGGCAGATCTGGACTGATTAAAAATGAAAAAAAAAGACTGTGAGAGGACTTGAACTGTAGTGGGACCAGAATGTGAGCATCTGTGGATGAAAGAATTACCAAACTTTACCAAAGGTTCTCCTAATATTCTCAGAGCCCACTCTTACCAAATATCTTCTTTCTCAATATCACAGCAATAAGACAGCTGAAAGTGTAAATTTAAATTCAGGCAGTCTTACCTTCAGTGGAAGCCCCTTTAGATTTTCTTGTTTTCTTGACAGAAAGGGAGTTTCCTGTCCTGCTGGTTTAGATTCTCTAGGGTGACAGTTGACTTTTAATATCAAGTACTAAACCTGAAAAAACAGGGGTCTCCAAGCACTGTAGTATGCATTCACTTCAGTAAAAAGAAGTTTGGTCTTCCAAACTACATTAATTTCCACTTTCTAGAAACTGCATTGCTTTGACTTGCCACAGTTGCAGAAGACAGCTCAGTTGATGTTCCCTGAAGGAAAAAGATCTCAGTGGAGGTATTTCTGCCTTTTCTAAATCTACGTTGAAGATGGACTGTACCTGCCATGATCATTTTTAATACTTTTGGACTAGAAACTGAGACATTCTGAAAAGGAAGCATATATTATTTAAGCAGTTAGATGGCTTTTTGCAAAACTGGCTTGTATTGGCAACTGCTTTGAATACACAAAGACTCTTCTTGAGATTCTACCTAGTGAGAGAAAAAATAAACTTTTGATAAAGGAAAAGAAAATCATACAGAGGGTGTAAAATGCAGGAAAGCAAAATGTCAAATAATTGAGAAATAAATGAGAAAAGAAAGACAATGGCCATCCTTTCAAGGAATATCTATGACCAAAGGAAGTAGACACCACAATTTGTGTTTAGACTGTTTGCCCTGTGAGGAAAGTGGTCCTTCCGTTTGTTGTAGGACTGAACCCCTGAGGCACTGCTGCAGTCAGTCTTCAGAATGACTTAGCTGATAGCCACATGTAAGGGAAGGGGGAAAGGCACCCTTCCGTTACTCAACTCTGTCACTTTTGACTGTGTCTACAAAGGCAGTACCTCTGAAGTATTGCTGAATTATTTTTGTTGCCTGCAGTACCTCACCTTTGAGCATAGCCTTGAGGCATCTGTGAAGATGTTGCTCTGGTTTATCAGCAGAGGGAGGAAGCCAGGGTCAGAAAATAAATGCCTTGCCACATCTGTTTATGTGTATACAGTTAGCAAAAAGGGAGATGCTTAACTAGTGTTTCACAAAGAGCTTGTACTAGATCAACTCATACTGGCTGGAAATATTTCTTAGTAACAAAAAATTATTTTTATTATCTAAAGAAAGAGTAAGAGAAATTACATTGAGCAATATTCCTCAAATGCATCTTTGTTAGTGACTCCTTGACTCAGTCCAACCAACTGAGAGATGGAATAACATGCTAGCACAGTTATTATTAAAGACTTAAGGTATTGTCATGATAATATGAAAAGTTGAATCTTTTTAATTGCAAGCTTTAAAATTTACATGTTTTAAAGTGCTTTTTAAGTAGGAAAATATAAATCTAGAGAACTAATGGAACATCTTATATAGATATTTATATTTTAATACCTTATCCCACAATGACTATAAAATATTCTTTTTCATCTTCAACTCGAAAATGCTACAAAAGACCTGTTGCTTAAACCAACATGAAAACTCTTTGCCCTTGGAGATGTATATTGATGAATATAACAGCTCTATTTCTACAAAAGATAAGAAACATGATATTGTGCTGCATTTTAATGGTCTGAAATATGAGGTATTCACCCTGGAATTGATTATTGTGGATTGGATTTAGATATCCTGGAGAGAAGGTGATTTGAAAGTTCGATTAATTAAATGTACCCACAGTTTGTCACCAAAGTGTGATTTTTTTATTATTAAATTGGTTTTCTCCTGCCTTCTTTAGAATTTTATTTCCACACTGTTCCTACTCATTAAAAAATGATGATATAAAAAAGAAAGTGCACTGCTTATTATTCCTTTTCCTCACCTTTATTCTTTTGTTGAAAATGTCTTCAGTGAATGAAGACATTCCTAGTAATTGTAAGACTTAAAAAATTAATGGTATTTATTAATCAGGAGAGTCCTGTTTGTGGACTTGATAACTTTGTTTTTAGTTTTAAAACTTGTCTGACACTTAATCTTAGCCATGGTCTTTTCATTTCTCTCTTCCCACTTCTCCTTCCGCCTTTGAAGCGGGAATAATGACACTGAGAATCTTTAGAAAATGTTGTGGCATATATGAATAAGAAGAAATGTGGTAGAGTGTAGAGAGGACAGCGAGTCAGGGGAGCCCGGGAGTCAAGGATGAGTCTTCGTAGAAGTATGATCAATGCTCCATTTATTGTTAATACAGTACGACATTTATAGGGTTATTCACAGAGTTCACACGACATGTAGCATATTATGATTGGTTACAGACTATTGTTCACGCGGTGCTTTAGCTATAATGATTGGTGGGGTGCTGGTGGGATGCCTCTGATCACACCTTTCTAGGACTATAGACATCTCTCCTCAGCATATTCTACAGGAGTTCTATTATGATCAGCATATTCTACAGTTCTCAGCATTGTCTACTGTATTCAGTATTCTATGATCTAGCACATCCTGCAGTTAATCGGTACACTGACCTTCATATTCTCTTCTTCTTGTTACTTCTCTCAGCATAGAGACAATTCTCCTTTGCTATCTGACACATACGCAGGGTTGTGCATTAGGGTCTCCAAAACTGCTAAATGCTCTGCTTCTTCCAGAATGCTTTCTACAGTAGAGTTAGGGAGTATTTTTAAATAAAATGCCATCAGATCTCAGCCTGCACAACTAAACCTCTGTGCTTCATCTTTGATGCAAGACTAAGAAGTTATCAGCACCACAGGAGCCTAGCTCCTTTTTTTACTGTTCTCATCCAAAGAGTTTTTAACAGTAAAAGACTGAGAAAATATGTGCTCAAATTTCCTTCATATTTTTACCCTTTATTTTATATTTTTTCCCTGGGATACTAAGAAAGCATTGTACACCAGACTTGCATCTTCAGAAACTAAATAGCCAAAGTCTTGAACTAACTGCAAGAGCAAAAATAAAGTTTAAGCTTGGCAACTTATGCTGCTGCTTTGAAACCTAAAATGTAAGAATATGCATAATATGCATAACATTAATGTATATTAATAGCAATATACAAGCATGCATTAAAATATGCATGAAACCTTTTCTCTAATGCCTCCTAGCAACTTGTATGGAATAAAGACAAGTAAGAACAGGTGCTTGCCAGAGTTATTATCAGACTTGACATCAGATGTACAGAAACCAGATTACATGGTCCAGCTGTAGGTTATTATTTTTTCTATCTAGTGTTCTGAGTTTTTTCTTAACCATCATGCTACATATATGTCCAAGAGACAATACTGGAAAAAAAGGCATATGGCCTGAACCACGCTATAGAATGAGCAATGCTGAGAAAGTTTGTGAGTTAATATAAGACAGCTAAGTACAGAAAAAAAAGGAAAGCAAACAAAAGATGGTGAGGGCAGGGACAGGACATGACATAAGTGGACAAAGGAACGGGAAAGAAGAAAAAAGAAAAAAAAA
>VXBQ01002340.1:1301995-1361067 GCA_013400175.1 Phainopepla nitens
GAAGGAGAAGGAGAAGGAGAAGGAGAAGGTATGCTAAGAAACCCCCTAAAACTCTTACTTGCCATCATCTAACTGATACTTATAATCAGCTGCCTGAGATCCAGCCAGTTCCAAAGCAAGGATTCCCCTTCTATGTTTCATTGCAAAGTACAATATGATATGATATGGTGTGGAATATGTTGTTCCCAGCTGTCCCAGCTGTGTCCTCTCCCAGCCCCTTGTGCAGCCCCAGAGCCCTCGTTAGAGCAGTGGGGTGAGGAGCAGAAAAGGCCTTTTCTCTGCATCTGCGCTTCTCAGCAGTGACTAAAACATCCCTGTGATTTTGACGCTGTTTTGATCACAAATCCAAAATATTTCCCCATACAAGCTACTATGAAGAAAACTACATCTAGTACAGCTAAACCAGTATAAAAAGACTTATTTCCTAGGTTCTTGCCTTATAGGAAAGAAATAAATATTTGCCCCCAAAAGGCAGAAGTGAAGCTGAAAGAAATAACTGAATACAAAATATAAATGAAAGGAATTTATATTCTATCTTCCCCTTTAATTATTGCTATCATACACATTTGCACAAAAACTCAAGCTCTCTCCCTCTCTTTGCTGACAATACAGGCCATGAAAAGACTATCTTTAGTCTCCAACTAAATTTCCAGCACAAGAATGTAAGGACACAGCAATAACTAAGAGCAAAGTAGTTGACATGGCAACAGCAAATAGCCAAAAAATCTTGCGCAGTCTCTCAAGATGGAAAAGTTTGATTTTCCTCACTAGAGGAAGAAGTGAAAAAATACCTCTAACATTAGATATATTGTTATATTCTAATACAAAAAGTTGAATTACCTCATGGCCTGTTTTAGAATTAGCAGGAAATGATAATGAAGAGTAGCGTTAGCATTGTAAATGAGAAATTATTTACTTAGTGGGCTGTATTCATTACCATAGTTTGGTGTTGACTTTGGTATTTGAGATACTAGATTTGCACTAATCTCTAAGGATATATGGAAAGGCTATGAGAGGTGAAGGTATTAGTCTTCTGTGTAGCCTCAAAACAACACTTACTGGACCATTCTGTATTGTGCACATTTCTTTCAGTAATCCATTAAGGATTAAAAAACATCTTGCAAATATGAAAAAATGCTGTTTAATTCTTTCCCTGTTTGTGTGTAAAATTTGAAAGTCTACTTCTGAATAATATGTATCAATTATACTGCACTAAAACAAATTTCCTTTGACATAAATGGAAGAGTAATCTTAGAATGCACTTAGAATTATCTCAATTGTCATCTTTTATCATGATTGAAAATGTTTTAACTCATGAAATGTCTTTTTTAAATTAATTCATCTACAAATTAAAATATAACAAAAATAATACTTTAATATCCCAAGGAATATTGGGATATTAAATATATATTACCTATTCCAAGTTCTGATCCTCTCATTGTGTAGTAGTTTACTTTCAGCTTGATCCAAGTCCCACTGAAAGTCCTGGGATACAGTGGATTAAGTGTTTGCTAAATAGCTCTATTGATTCCTAAAAGGCTAAAGTTCATCATTAGTGAAAATAGTGTCTTAGACAGACTTCTGAATTTAAATAACATTGTGGTGGGTAAAAAGCCTGCAAGCAACCTACAAATGTATCTATCCTCCTGTTTTTGCAGTAACATTGTATTTTAGTTATATTTTTTAATTTTAAATGAAACTACATCCTTGCCTGTTGTTGTTCTACCTTTTTCTAGTCAGGGAAATTATTGTTAGTTGTTCTAGCCCAGCTTCTTTTAACTAGGTGCTCTTTGAGTTTACTCTCCCCATTTTTTATTAAGTAAGTTTGTCACTGTTGCTAATTGCATTATGAAACTGGCTTTGAGAAAACTAACACACACTCTAGAACAGACTGAATAGCAGAAGTGTTTTATGCAAAAATATGGCTGATAAGAGTTTCACATTTTTGCAACATAGTGAATAAATACTAAAAATTTCAAACCATTTGAGTGAAACAATTTCAGGAAGACTAGCAACTCACAAATTTTCTGCTGCTGTCACTACCATATGCTTTGTTAATTTCTGTTGCTTCTGACAAGACTGATTTCTGCAAAGGTATTGAGAGACCCAATATGTAGTGAATAGAATTTCTGTTCCTGACTATGTAATGTGAATTCATTTTGAGTGAGAAATACCACAAATGAGGAGAGATTGTCCTCACTGAGCAATGGTCTGCAACATTTCAGCAGAGAAATTTGTCCATTTCCATGTATGGATGAACTGTTTTACTCATATTTGAATGTTCATAGGAGTGGGGACTTCTGAATATGTACGATCCAGACATTCACAAAAATTATGGTTTTTGGAATAGATAACAATGGACCTTCTGAAAATTAAACTCAGGTTGTCCATGTAGTTACATTTTTAACCTTACTGGATAAATTTTACCTGAAATCTAGTAGTGATTTAGAATTTCTTACACTGTAGTGTCTACATAAATAATTCTAGTTATGCATGTGTATATAATTATGTAGATAAAGGAATTACATATAACATTTGGCATTTACATTCACTGTTCTACTATTTGGTGCGCAAGACTAAGTTTACTTTGGAAAGGGAACACCTACTGACTGCCAATTCTTCTTCCAAATCAGTATGAATGATGCTTGTCTAGAGCCAAAAATTATTATCTATGCCTTTCTCTCCTATCTTGTCCTCTCCTTTCCTCCCCTCTCCTCCCTTCCTATCACCTCCCTTTTTCTTCTTGTTAATAAATTAATACTTCATTCTTCCCTGAGCAGCTAATTTTATTAAAACAGATATTTTCATATTCAAGATAAAATAAATCTGTGCAGCTCATTTAGGTCTGATATCTAAATAGAAAAAGTATTTTAAAATGCTTTTAGAAATGGCCTAAATAATTCGCAGTAATATCTAATACTAGTATTGAAATTGATACAAAATAGGGCAAAAATTACTAAAAGTAAGACTTAAAAAGAAATACCTGTCCGTAGTGGTCCTTTTTGGTCCTCCAATGACATGCTGTGATGTAGCAAATTTTTAGTTCATCATGAAGATATCAGTGATTCATCTCTTCTTCAGAAACTTCTTGAAAAAATTACTGTCTTATGAATTTGGTAAGCTCCAACTCTTATCTGAAAGAGGATATCTAACATCAGAGCTTGATGCTGCTACTTTTTACTTCTTACTATAGATTAAAGGGTCAGCTTCACTCAGCTTCAGTTATAGCAGTCACTGGCACCTGAAGTTTAGAAACTACTACTGGCATTAAAAAGACATCATGGTTTTAATTGTACATCCAGGGAAAATTGCACTTTGTTGCAACATCTTCATTCCCATGCAGCATGCTCCAGTTCAAAAACCCCCCTGTCAGGACATAAACATGGATCCATTATAACTCTGTGAGTGCACAACATTTATAAAGGCCATCCTGAGCATTGTGAAATTCTATGTGCTTCTACAGCAACAGGAAACAAACTGAAGCAGCCTTTATATAGTCCCGGTTGCAACTGCTTGGTAATGGGAGTGCAAAGTAATTCAATGGAAGAAGAAAATCTTACAGGATCTTGATGAGCCACCACCATGATAGGATACCACCTTCCAATTTGATAAAATTATTTTAAGCCACATTTTCTGGCTGGTCACTTAGAAACCATGACTCAGACATGACCTGTGAGATCGTTTTCTTTCCTGTCTCTTCAAGACAGCTTCACTCCTTTCATCTCAGAAGAAGACTCAGTCAGAGTGGAGCTGTTTATGACTCTAATGAATAGCTTCCACAGAACATCATTAACAAAGTTAAAGAAGGAGCATATGACAGCTGCAGACAAGGCTGTGTTTTTCAGGGGCCCTGGCCAGTAAGTAGTGTAGAGATAGAACAGCTCAAAAACTATCCTTCTGTAGACTGTTCTTTTTACTTCTTTTTATTTTATTCAGAACATTTTATATGTTAGGAATAGTGTACTTGCAAAAGTATTTTCTTAGGACTCATGAAGAATGGAATCACTCATCACAATCGACTACAGCACTCTGTGTACAGACTGAAGTGACCAGTGCAGTGCTTTGGCTTGCCATAGAATTACAGACTTATTTACAATGAAAATGACCTCTAAGATCAACCATTAACCCACCATGTCGCTTAGTGCAATTCAACACATCTTCTAAACATCTCTTCAGATGGTGATTCCACCACTTCCTTAAATAGCCTATTTCAATACTTGACAACTCTTTCATCCTAATATCCAAATTAAACCTCCTCTGGTGCAACTTGAGGCCATTCCCTCTTGTCCTATCTCTTGTTACCTGGGAGAAGAGATCAACCTTTACCTGGTTACAACCTGCTTTCAGGTAGTTGTAGAGTGCAATAAGGTCTCCCCTTCAGACTAAAAACCCCAGCTCCCTCAGCTGCTCCTCATGGAACATGGTCACATTCCAGACCCTTCACCAGCTTTGTTGCCCTTCTCTGGACATGCTCCAGAACCTCAATGCCCTTCCTGAGTTAAGGGGTTCAGAACTGGACACAGTATTTGAGGTATGGCGGCCTTACCAGTGCTGAGTAGAACGGGGACAATCCCTGCCCTGGTCCTGCTGGCCACACTGTTGCTGATATAAGCCAGGATTCCCCTGGCCTTCTTGGCCACCTGGGCACAGCTGAATCATGTTCAGCTGCTGTTGACTAGCACTTCCAGGTCCTTTTCTACCCGCCAGATTTCTAGCTATTCTTCCCTCAGCCTGTAGCACTGCCCAGGGTTGTTTTAATCCAAGTGCAGGACTCAGCATCTGGCCATATGGAACCTCATACAACTGGCCTAAACCCATCAGTCTGTCCAGATCCCTCTGAAGAGGTTATATACCTTCTAGCCAATCAATCCTCCAGCCCATCTTGTTGTCATCCGGCTAAGGGTGTAATGAATGCTCTTTTCCAGATCATTGATAAAGATAATAAACAGGACTGGCCCCAAAACTTAGCCCTTGGAAACACCAAGGTGTAATCAGGTGCCAAACAGATTTAGCTCCACTCCTCACCACTATCTGGGCCCAACCATCCAGCCAGTTTTTTACCTGACAAGCTGTACCTATCCAAGCCAGGAGCAGGCAGTTTCTCCAGGAGAACACTGTTGTAAATGGTGTCAAAGGCTTTGATAAAATCCAGGGAGACAACATTCACAGCCTTTCCCTCATCCACTAAGCCGGCTACCTTGCCATAGAAGGAGATCACATTGGTCAAGCAGGACCTGCCTTTCCTAAACCCACACTGGCTGGGCCTGATCCCTTGGTCGTCCTGTACATGCCATGTGATGGCACTCAAGATGACCTGCTCAGATCTCCCTGCACCAAGGTCAGGCTGACAGGCCTGTAGTTCTCCATATCCTCCTGACCTTTCTTGCAGATAGTCATCATGTTTGCTTACAGTCATCTGGGACATCCTCAGTTAGACAGGGCTGTTGGTAAATGATGGAAAGTGTGTTGGTGAGCCCTTCTGACGGCTCTCTCAGCACCCTTGAGTGGATCCCATCTGGCCCTATAGACCTGTGTGTGTCTAAGTGGTGCAGTCAGTCACTGACCATTTCCATCTGGCCTGTGGGAGCTTCATTCTGTTCCCTATCCCTGTCTTCTAGCTCAGGGCCTGGGTACCCCGGGGAAAACTGGTCTTACTCTTAGAGACTGAGACAAAGAAGGGCTTTGGCCCTGATTTCTCCCTGCATAGCCTCACTACACCCTTCTAGTCCTCCTGAGTTGCCAGTCCCTTCTTCTAATGGCCATGAACTCTCCATCTGTTCTCCTGATCTCCAGCCACAGCCCTTTATACAGCCTGGCTTATCTTCCTCCATACTGACATGTCTTTCAGCACATGCGGACACCCAGCTCCTGCATCTTCAAGGTTTCTTTCCTGAGGAATGTCCAGGCTTCCTGGACTCCTTTGCCATTCAGGACTGCCAATTAGTCTCCTAAACAGGCCAATGTTTGCCATGCAGAAGTCCAGGGTGGCAGTTCTACTGACCACTCTCCTTACTCTTCTAAGAATCAAAAGCTCTATCATTTAGCAATCACTGTGCTCAAGGTTGTCCCTGACCCCCACATCATCCACAAGTCCTTCTCCATTAATAAAAACAGGTGTAGTGGACCACCCCCAGAGCTGGCTCATTCAGCAGTTGCATCAGGAAGTTATCTCCCACATGCTCCAGGAGCCTCCTAGGCAGTTTCATCTCTGTTGTGTTGTATTTACAGCAAACCTCCTCTAAGTTTAGTCTCCCATAAGACTTCTCCTAGATGCTTATACAGCATCTTCCTCTCTTTTGGTTGGGTAATCCAAAACAGACTCTCACTTTGTTGGTCTTCCCCCTGATTCTTATCCATAAATACTCAACCCTATCATCACCATCATTAAACAATCAAATCACTCCCTAACAAACAGGCACACCCCACCACCTCTCCATCCTTGCCATGATCCATGCAGGAAGAAAATAGGTAGTATATAAACTTCTTCTCTGTACTATCCTTGTTTAATAATACAAACAAGCAATTGACTTTCACCTCTAACGTGCTGCTTTGCATGTGATGGAAGTGAGTTCCTCTGAATACTGTAAGTGAATCCCTCTGGTGAATTTGTGTCCATTTGTCTATGCAACAGCCTTTGGCAGACTAAAAAGTTTTAGTTCAGTGGTTTTCCTGCTGGGTTGCATGACATATTTCCAGATGATTTACCACACAGCTTCCTGTACTGTGATGAGGCATCATCTGTTACTCTTCAAGCAATTGTACTTCATGCTGGTTGCAACATCCTGCTGGGTTTTTTGACCACCAAAATTGTGAAGATTCTGAAAAAAACACCCCATATGTGTTGTCTGTTGACTGTTATTGCTTTATATCAGATTAAGTTAATTATGATTTGTGAGTTGTCTAGGTAGACTCATAATGGTAGATGAGCTACAAGGGAAAAAAACAGCAGCGATATACAAAATATTCTGGTAATATTAGAACAGAGGAAAGTAAACCAAGAAGAGATTTTTTTTTATCATAATGAATGCAGAGTTGTTCACAGTGACTGAATAAACAAAAAACCAAGATTTGAAATCTACAATTCAGAATGAGGTAATGCCTCCAAGGAGCCATTGCAAATACAACATTAAAATGACTCATTGACTCCTGTGTATTGACTTAATATTGACTTTACTAAAGATTAAGCTTCCATAAATTGGCTGGGGAAAGAGAAGCATGGGGAAAGAGATAGAAGCATAAAGGTTTCTAACTGGAATATTTGTGTGTGTGCATCAATTCAGCAAAACACTGAATGTTGTTTACCTTTATGCAAAATTTCTCCGTATTAGTGTCTCAGCCCCTGATGAACTAAAAGTGATTGTTTCTGAGCAGATGAGTTCATTTTGGTCCGTTGGTGTATATTCAGAAGGGAAATAATTTGAAAGAGAATCCTTATTTTGAGAGATTATCTACACTAACATCCTCATTTGAATGACATGATGGGGATTTTCAACAGTTCCTTAAATTATTTGAATGGGAATCACCTAGCATACATTTGAATCCTTAAATAATTTACAACATCATGAATACTTAAATTGATGAAAATTTAGGTTGGTTTTTATTATTTTATTTATTTGAGGATGAGGAACACAAATTCCCTTATAAGAGTCTTGTTGCATGAGGAATATACACACAGAAAACGAGAGACACAGCGATCTTGTTTTCAACAAAACAGTTCTTTAAATAAATGCATTGGAAAACCACTTTGAAATCATTCTTTAAATGTGGCAGGCAAACTGTTAACACAGTACGAAATAATTTTGTGGCTTTTGTGGGTATAACACTGCTGCAAGCTAGATATTCAAAACCTGTACTAACTGCAGCAGTGTCCTGGTTCTGCCCCACATCAGCAGGAAGGACTGTGGGAAGGCATCATGTTTTTCCATACTGCATTATGTCACTTCCAGAGGCAGGGAAAAGGGACTCTGTCTCTTTTTTCTGGGGAGGGGTGTCCCTTTGTGGTGGAATAAAAACAGGATGGCATGAGAAACTGTTGACCACTGTTCATTGTGTTGGGCTCTGTAGTGAGCATTTTTGCATGTAAAACATTTTTTTTGCATATTCCTGTTATTAATTCTTGGTTTTTGCATGTTCTTGTTGTTGTTACTGTTAATTTTCTTATCTCATTGATGTTTCCAGTAAATTGCTGTTATCTCAATCTCTGATCTCTGTCTTTTGTGCCAACAATTCTCTCTGGTCACCCTCCTGGTGGGGGGAAGGGGGTAGAGAGGCAGCAAAGGGAGCGAGCGAGCAGCAGTGTGGTTTGGAAAAGTCTTAGTGGGAGAACTAAATTGGGGAGTAGCATTCCTAAATCATGACATGCAGTAATTGTTACTTTGAGGGAATTTTACCATTTAAATTATGCTAATCTTTATTTATTTTGCGCTTTTCCACACTACCAGAGATTTCTTCATTTTGCTCAGGATGGCACTTTTCATATTTTGAAACAGTATAAGAAATATTGAATGGACTAAAAACCAGTAGTCACTGCTTCATAGTGGGAGGGAATTGCAGTGAGCAGTGAGTTTGCACTCTATCACTCAGTTTGTTTTAGGTAGGAATTGTAAAGTAATGAGGGATTTGGATGAAGGCAAATGAGAATAAAGAGTGCTTTATTCCAAAGGTCAATGTGAGACCAGTCCTAAAACACAGAAGTGTTTTAAGAAAGAAAGGAAAGTGAAAAGCTCAATCAACACAAGGGATTTGAAATAGATCAGAGAAGGAAAAGTAAAAGTGTTTGAATGGAAATGAGCTTCATTCATAGAAGAGAAAGCAGGTTAATTTTTAGGCAAGACATATAAAAAGGCATCAGAAGAAAATAATGTGTATCAGGGTGCAAAGAGGTGATTGCATCAAAGATATTGTTTACAATAGAAATGGTAGTAGGCCATGAACACATTAACAAATGAGCATCACACAAGAAAAAGTTAAAACTATAGAGCAGGTTGCACATTACTGTGATTATCTGCAGACTTTTCCACTTCATAAAGCTGCTGTTATAATGTACTGTTCAATAATATCTCTACCATAAAATTCTTAACTGCGGTTGCAAAGACAGGTTTTTTTCTCTAAATTTGTGACATTTACTATTTACTTCTCTGTTCCTCTACAAGGATTTTGGTAATGGTTTGTACTTAACACCTTTTTTTCCACTCATATATGATGAAGGTTACCACAAATAACAATGTTTTAGCATGCATCCTCTTCACAAGATATTTCTCTCCAGGCTGGTTAATTGCCATTTCTGTTTACTTCTAGAAAAATGTTTGCCTACCCAAAGTTGCATAGGAGCATTATAAAATAATCCAGCATGACTTTAGCATCTTTGCTGGGATCTGATTTTCAAAGATTTCTATATTTATTTATAAGCTGACAAAAAAAGAAATGTATTTATTCAGCTTTGGTTTTTTGTTTTTTTTTTTAATGCCTGATTAATTCATGAAGTGAGGATTTTGACTTTACAGTAAGAGTAGCATCCAAACACCTGAAATCTTACCAGCTGCTCTCACTAATTTAAATTCAGCTCTTATCTGTCCACAAGAATGTGGTTTACTACCCCAGTAGAGACAAAACAGATGCAACAGCATAATGCATCCCTGTTCAATGCCATTGCTGTCCAGCAGTTTTGTCTCTTGACTGAGGATATGATGCATAGGAACTGCAGAACTGTACATTACCACCAAATATTAACAAGAGCACAGTTGGTTTATTCTAGACCCATAAAGCTGAATTCCTATTAAAAATATCTCATCTATATTTCATCAGTATCACAAGCAATCAAAGACTAACCATATCTAAAGGTACAGAATGACATTTTATTCAATTTCTTCAGATCATTAATTTGTCCAATACTTTTCAGTTTAAAAAATCTTGGAATTTTTTTTGCAGATTCTTAGCTACTTAGCAATACAGTACTCAGTAGGAGGAAACTGAAAATATTAGTGTGTGTATAAATATCCATCATTAAGAATTAAGGAATTTTTAACCATTTATGATATTTTGCGCTATGTAAAAATTATTGGAATGACTAAATATTGTTTCTCTCTGACTGCAACTATGTAAAAAAGGGAACCCTTTAGCAGACAACAACCAAAATGACAGCCAGTTCTCTCTACCTTGTACTTGTAACCAGGCTGAATTTGCAAAGAAAAATTGTGTCCACTTATAATGAGAAAAATCCAAACTGATGAAATAGTGAGCTGTATTAGGCAAAAATCATGCTTAACTATTAGTTCATGTAAACTGGTAAGCACAGAAGTTCTATTGAGGAGTCATGGAATGCCTGTGTTTGAAATGCAGTATCAATTTGACCTTCAGATGTATACACACAGATGTACTGAAGTATACAAAGAAATTCCTTCAAGAAACCTTTTGACATACCATTGGGCTAACATAATTCACTGTATCTCCTGACTTATGAACTTTTGACATCAGATATTACACACTTTAAGAAACAAAGTCAATCACAGAGATGATTCAGGAGGGTTTTATCTTTAAAGGAGTTAAGTGCTTCTCACACTACTGCAAACATCCTTTCTTGTTTCCAAAACATTGCTTTAATTCTTAATTGACCTTTCCACAGGTATTGTATTGGTATTCTTGTGAGTTTTGTGTGGCTTCAATGTACCAACATGCAGCATTAAATTAGGACGTCAACTTGTTCATTTCTTTCCTTTTCTGATGTATGTCAGTGAGCTGTTCACAGAATAACAATTCCATTGTGAAACACCCTACTAAAATCCTAGAGATGATTTTAAGAAAGCAATCATTTTTCTTATGTAACCAGTGTCATTCTCAACAAAACCATAACCACAATTATAAAAGGACCTTGCTTTTCAATTGTGATTTTTTTTTTCTTTATAACCTACATACTGCCTTTGGGGTTGAAATGAAGCATCCTGTAAATGATGTATGAAATAAAACATGAAATTCATATAGAAAATGAGTTTTGGAGGAAAAAAAACCCTGATTACTAGCATTCTTTAAAAAAGCAAAGAAAGAAACTTATTTTTAGGGTTTATAATGCTGTGAATAAAATGATGGTACTGGGAATATAAATGAGAACTGATTAAGTAAATGACAAAGAGACTTAAAGCAACTTCTGATGAAAATATATTGGAACAGATGACATTTTAATGGAGACATCTATAATAGGTATCAAAATATAAATTACTCTACTAAGCATTATCATTCTTTATTATTTAATTACATTGTATAAATAATCCTAGTGTGATGTAGATATTAAAAAAAATGTACCTTCTATTGTTATACAACAGAGTATTGCTAGAAATACCTTTGATACACTGTTTCAAAAGAATTGTAAAATTATTATAAATTATTATCAAATTATAATAGTTAATACAAGAATTATTACTAATATAGACATTATTATTCATGCTATATTACTATTGTAAGTAAAATTATAAGGAGCTTCAAGATAATTTGCATTTTGAGAAAAACACAGTGTTTTTTTTCCCTTACCTTTACAGGTAAGTATTTCATTTGACAGTAGAAAACTATTTATTAGCTCTTCATGAATATCTGAAGGAGCAAAATTTCTCTTTCCTAAACATAAATATGAACATAAATATAGATATTTGGATCAACTGAGCATGGTGAGCATAGGTTTTCATGAAAAGCTAAAGTGACTGGAGGTTGAAATGCTGATTACTAGGTGAAAATTTGCCAGCTAAATGTTTATTCCTTATACCACCTACCATATGGTGCATGTATATGTCAAACTCACAGCTCATTACTTTGGCAGGAATAAGGTGATCTGTCAGATTCTTTTTCAGACAAGTGTATACACAGACTGAATTTTGGTTTCATTCCCATATTTTAAATAAATAGTATAACGTGTCACGCATATGCTTGAAACTCTTTCTATCAAGTTAAACAACATTTACAAACTTATGAGCTAATGACATGAAGATGGCATTAATTCCTCTTTCCAAGTACCACAAAATGTATATGGACACATTTCAAGCTCAAAAATGTCTTAAGAAGATACAGTCAAGTAAGTTTATTTACCTTCTCTGCACATTAATTGAACAAATTAGCATTTTAAGATTTATCATTTGGAATACCACAAGACATCTGAAACAATACACCATGTCTGTACTCAAATTTCTTGATTTCATTAGGATATGGAAAGTTAAAAAATTTCAGTTTAATGTTTAGACACATGACGTTTACTCGTAGTTAAGCAAAGCGGCTTGAGACAAGTTCACATACATGAAGATTTACTAACAGGGAAGTTCATAGAAGGAAAATTAAAAGCAAGAATTGGGCGAGAAGGCAAGGGGGGAGAGAGGAGGGAAATGCTGTTACTGCTGCCTGGAGCATGATCAAACCAAGGGCAGGCTCTGCATGCTACTGTCACTGACTAGGAGATCTATTGCAGGTAGCACTGTTGGAGTCTGCAGGTGCAAGACCAGGGGCTAACAACACGAGCAATTGCATGAGAGAGCAGGGGAACAACTCCTCTAGGTGAAGAGGAAGCTTGGGTGAAGGGTTATGGAGCAGCACCTGGAAAGCAGCCCATGGATGGGCAGAGAGAAGACCCTTACAACACAAAAGGCAAAGCCTAAGGCAATGTACCGCACATCTCAAGCCAGTGTGGACTGCTTGATAATGAGGCTAAAGCTGTTCCTGAAATAATTCAGACTATTTTTGTCTGCTTGTAATTCCAGAGTTTCTGAGCATATACAGGGTACAGTCATTTTAGCCAGTGATTTTGGTTTGGAAGCTGTGGAGGAGGATAAAGCGGGGCAGCTGGTCTCTCCCTTTCCCTACCGACACACCTCCTCAGCTGTGCCAGAGCTCTGGCCCCTCTCTTCCCAGAAAGCGATTCTCATGTCTGTTACATATAAGGAGCCTTCACACGTGTGTGGAGACGAGGTGACTGATTCTGATATTACGTTCACTGTCAATAGATACTGTATAGAATATTTGATTTCACAAAAAAATCACGTCCAGAAAAAATGACATTTACAAAAAACCACGTTAGCAGTAAGTGGCTCAGCTACATAATCATATCCTAGTTATAAACCTGTCAGTGATTAGCAATAGAATTTAACAAGATTTATTTGTTTTCTGTTTTAAAGAAAATTTTAGGGTAATTTTCTATAAGGAGCTGTGGAAAACAAATTCATTCTAATGGTTTTCTGGGAAAAATGCAGAAAGACTGTTCAAGCATGACATTATTCTGTTATTTTGGTAGATGATACATCCATAAAGAAAAACCATCAAAATACTTATGAGTCTATTTTCTTTAAAACACTCAAATACTAGTTTTCAAGAAAAATAAATATTACAGCTACAGAGATACCTAAAAATAGCAAGTCCTGTTGTCTCATCTTTGACACGTTGCAAAAGAGATAGTTGTGTGCATTTTCTGTCTAAGTCACTGACATGAATGATTTACTATTTCAGTAAATGAGAAAGTGTGAAATTGATTCTGAATGTTCAATTCATAGGAATCAAGACATATGTTAGAATGAAACCTTCTGCGTGCCTAGAAAGAATATTTTGCTAGTGGGTATAGTCTTAACTCATCATTTGAAGTGGAAGTGGGAGGGGACAGGTGACACTGGAAACTTCTCCCCATCAAAATCATCTCTTTCTGAAGCTGTTTTTCTGGCTGCCAGGGGGTGACCACTGGCCTAAAGCACTGCTCATAATTCCTCCCTTCCTTGAGCAAACATAACCAAAATTAGATGAAAAAGCTGTGCCCAGCCTAGTGCTGTGCCCTGAGAGGGCCTCGTCCACGGAACTTCTGAGACCTATGGGAAAGGGAGAAAAAGGATTAACCTCAAATTCCTAAGATCTGATTCTTCAGGCTTTGGCCTATTGGGGATTTTGTGGAGGCTGTTTCTGACCCAGGACTGCAGAAGCCCTTTCCTCTCATCGTATCACATTCAAAGACATGAATGTGCGGGTAGGTCAGGCTGACAGGGATGCTTGCATCCATCTGCAACAGACCACCTACTTGAGCTGTGGGCTTATGCACTGGAGCCACCCTAACATTTCCAATTTCATATGTCATTGCTCAATGCTGTTCTACCAGAAAACAGCTGCTCAGATGTCCCCTGGGCAATCAATCCACGCATAAAGAAACCTGAGGCCTCTGTTGTGCTTATATCAGTGACGGATGAAAATGTTTGGTGTATAATAAGGACTGTTCCCAGGAATGATTAACTCTCCTTTTCTACTCTGTAAATAGACAGTGTGTTAGAGAGCAGAGCCCGCTGCAAATCATGATGACACTCATGTCCATGCTGTCAGTACTGCCAAGTTTCCAGCCACCACCCTTTTCCCTTCATCTGAACTTCCCCACTCCAGGAGCTCCTTAGTTGCTTTGCCTTAGACAATGAAATAAGTTGTACATATTGGGGAATTGTGATATCACAGAAGAACAGCAGAGAATTTCCTAAAAGGCAAGAATTCAAATAGACTTTAGTCCTAATTCAATGAAGCATCTTCTCAAAAAGCAAAGTTGTAAAAGCAATACAGTGTCTTCCAATGCCAACCAATACATGCTTCCATGCTGCTTGTAAATAGTTGATATTTATTCTTTAAAGAGTAAGAAGGAAGGTAATTAATTTATTAACAGCTTCTAAACATTTAACATATATCATTACAGTCATATTGAAATGTGATGTGCAATAGATACTAACAGATAATTAAGGCACATATATGGGACTTTAATCCACTCTGCAGATCACTTGGACTTAAAATTATATCTTGGATTAGGAAATTATACTTCAATATCTGGTTTTGGACAAGAGCAATTATCTTTTTGGCAATGACTAGAAAGCTGCTCTTCATTTTAAAGAAACTTGCTTTGTTCTAACGCAGGGAGCTGGAAGTTGTATCTTAAAAAATTCTGTTTGACAGAAACTGTCCCCCCTCCTTGCACACATCTTAACTCATATTCTAATGTTTTTCTTGCACCTCTTTGTATAATTAGAAAGCAACAGAGAAAAATTATTTCTCATACCTCCCGGAATTAGTATCAGATAACAACTTTTGCTTTTTTCAGTTCTTGAGAATAGACTAGTTCTCATTTTAAATTTAGGGATTATTGTGCTCATGATGCTCTGTAGTTTGACTTCTATAAGATCAGAATATTAATTTGTGCAGTAAGTATCACAAACCTTCTGTTATAAGTATCTTCTGACTATCATAAATTCACAAGGTCAATTTCTTTCATTTAATGGATCTGACTTAATTTGAGTATGAAATGTTTTGGCCTAGCTGTGACCCACTATTATAGCTGAGAATAAGAATAAAAATTACTATATTGCTTGGTACTTTTTAGTAGCATCTTTCACACTGTGAAAATCCTAACAGTCTTTAATTCCATCATCCTTCTGACCTGTTCTGAATAACCTCTCTCCCTATTTGCTCCTTTAGTCCTGTATTTGTTACATGCAATTTTATCATTTACCAAGGATTTACATATCCATACTTAAATTTCTTAAGAAAAAAAAAATGAAGGTCATGCATCACAAAGATAGGTTCAGATTAGATATTTGGAGTAAATTCTTCACTATGAGGATGTAAGGCACTGGAACAGCTTGCCCGGAGAGGTTGTAGATGCCCCATCCCTGGAAGGATTCAAGGCCAGGTTGGATGGGCCTCTGAGTAACCCGATGTAGAAGAATGTATCCCTGCACAAGGCAGGAGGTGCAACTAGATGCTTTTTAAGGTCCCTTCCGACACAAACCATTCCATGGGTCAACTATTTTCCAGGATTATTTTCAAAGTGGACACAGCTCAGAAGTGAACCATTTTGCAGTTTTAATGCTTTTTTTAAAATTGGTAGAAGTTGCAATGGCAAAAAGTATTTTCTGTTGTGCCAACTTGCTTGCCATATAACATTTCATTTGGTATGTAAACCAATGCTTAGTTTTTCAACTGTTACGGCCTAAAAAAAATGTTAAATTTTTTGTCAATTAGTTTAGTAGCAAGAGGCATTTAAATAATATTCGTTAATAATATTTGTGATTGAGAATCAATACCGCAAAATTTAAAACAATCCAGCACACAGTAGTTGAAAAGACAATCTCTTTTCCCTCCTCTTCATTTTTCAATTATGAGTTGTGGCAATTGGTTAATACTTTGTCTAATGGCTTTTTATCCTTACTTACATAGTTTAATATGACTGGAAATTATTTTTTGTCTATTCTTTGACTTCAAATATAAAAGATGTTCTATTTCATTTATAGAACCTGACAAAAGGAAATCAGATAGTTATACCAAATGATTCTGTAAGTACTATTAGAAAGAGTAAATCCACTGTTATGAAAGGATTCAGTGAATTCTTAAAATCATGGGAGATAGAAGCTTTTCATGTCCTTACCAGCTATTTATTCCAATGTCCAATTAGCATTATGAAATAATATTTTTATTTTACTTAAAAGAACAGTTTTTAAGATTTTCTTGTCTGACAACAATGAGATATTCATATAAAAACAATATAGTGCAGGTGAAACAAATCATGTGATGTAAGATGTTAAAAGTTGTGAAAAGAAAATGATCTTCAAATACATGGAAAGAAGTTTTCTAGCAATGTCCTTCACAATGTAAATATTCAAAATTATGCGGAAGGTAAATGATCCTTCATTTTTGGAAATTTTTGTAAGCATTATTTTTCCACTGGCTGTGAATATATGCTGAACCTATTACTCTGTGCTTGCACTAAATGAGACTTGTAGGAATCTGAGTTATATACACCATGAAGCTTCCTTTAGAGCCATTGTCGCATCACTTCATCCTTTTATCAACCAGTTTTCTGCCTCCACAGAGCCACAAAAGAGCTCATACAGACAAGAGAAGATGTCTCTTAGGACTTGAGTTATTTTCAAGATTCAAAGCTCTTGAGTAAATATAATGTGTTTTAGAGACATCTCTGCTACGCCATTTTTCCGCTTACATAGTATAGAACAGAAGGGAAGATTCTTATGCAAAAAAAAAAAAATAATTTATACAACTAACAGGAACTCAGAGGGAAAATATTTTCCTAAGGAATCTTTACAGAAATGTGTAAAGAATCTGTCTGAATTTGTAGTGACATGTTCGCAGCATGTTTATGTTTTAATTAGTTGCTTTCTGTGATTCGTGACAAGCAATTTATGATCAAGTTCATGCATATATCTGAGCCATAGAACACACCTTTGAGAGCTCTATATCAATGATCATTTTACAAATTTCAAATTTTCATAGTAGGAATAGAGACAGAAGAAGCAGATCCTGCCTTCAGACATCCATCTCTACATTAGCACTAAATGTATATTTTGGTTAATTAATAAAAATAAGCCTATACTTCCAAAGTAAAAGGAAAAACTGAAGTTTCATATAGAATCTGTTATTTCCTGAAAAAGGAGGGGCAGCGATTTTATTGCCCAAATTTCATTCTTTAAACCTTAAATTTATCTATTTCAGAAGTAAAACAGCAATTAGGTTCTTCAGCTCTTTTCCTGGTTATAAAATGGCTGTATTAATGTGTAGTGATATGTAGTGGAATTGGAGAAAGATGAAGTGGAGAAAAAGTATTAATACTAGAAATATTTTCTTACTTTTGTATCATTACCTGAAATATCTGTCTGCAAATAAAATGAATATTTTTAATCAGAATCGTGAAAAAATTCAATTCATTTTATGTTCTTGCTGTCAAATTGTGAGAACAATATTTCTGCAGTAGAAGTGATGTCGGTATGGGTATCTCACATAATGTGTTTACTTAAATGCTCTTGAATAACAAGAAATAGAATCTAAGTTATTAAAGTTGTATAATATTTTCTTCATGCAATAATGACCATATAATTACAACAGTCAGCTATGTAATTATATTTGTACTTGAGCTTAGATCTCATGTAAGTGTATGCAGTAATTCAATTTCTTCTGCATGATTATGCAGTGTCATAAAAATTTTAATAAATATGCTTCAAAGCAAAATGTGAATAATGTAACTTATTAGAAAGAGAACTTGTTCAGTCCCAAGTTGCTTAATCATCATATGCTTAGTTTATTGCTGCACTTTGCCCTTTTATTACTCCCAAGAAATTGGAAAAACTTTAAGAGCTCTTAAACCTGTGATTTATTTTATTATGTAAACTATGCTACATTTCCATATTCTGTAGACTTTCATTATTATACAACTGATTCTTGGACCTAATAAGAATAATTTCTTGGGAACATCTTCATGAGCTCTGCTGTTGAGGATGCAATCATGCTGATCATATTCATCAGCATATTGCAAGAGGTTGTGGAATAAAGAGAGGTGATGAGGAAGTCACGCTTTGATTAGACAAGTGTAAGAAGCTGTGGGGTATTTAGTCCTTATAAACCACAAAAGTTAGGGGAAAAAAAAATAGAAGTAGAAATAGTTAAATTCCATAGACAGCATTGGCAAAAATATCTCTGTTTCAAATTATTTTCATCTGGAAGCAGGCTCAGAGATTGTCTCCTGAGGAGGAATGTTATGTTGGAGGTTCCATGAGCAAATAGAGTTCAAAGCATGCTAAAAAGGCTAATAGGGTTTTTGGAGACTGTACTTTTGGACATGACAGCGAAAGTTTGAAGAAGTCCAGTGTGGTTCAGATGTACCTGTAGGAGGAAATACTTTTTCTTATTCCCTTTCTTCTTGTTTAACAAGGACATAGTCAAAAGCACATTACAATTAAAAAAAAAAAAAATTAGAAAACAAGACTGAACAGAAATAGAGTTTGAGGATTTTATAAAAAGATCAGAAAAAGGAATGCAAAAAGTCCTTTGTCCTTGAAGTACTTTATCTAGAAACTGATATAAGTGAAGGATGTTCAGCACGTTTCACTGTTCTACTAAATCTCTATAGATTCCTTAGGAGATATTTTGCAACTATAATGGAAATATTACTGGAAAAAAAACCTGAGATGTAATGTTTCTCTTTTATATTTCTTTTTCTCTCAGCTATGATTTTGGAAAAGATTTTAATTGATTTGCCTTAACTTAGCTCACTGCAAAGACTGATCACATTCAAGTATAGATTCAAAGCACTGAGCTGACTAGACTTTCATCAAAAGTTCTTCTGTATAATAATAGTGTAACTATTATTTAGAAGGAATTTTCATGTCATGTATGATAGATTTTTAAACATGCTAGTTAATAGCCATAAGGAAATAGAGTTCCTCCCATAAGAAAAATAGTAGAGTGGATCAAATTATGGTCATTATATTAGAAAATGCTGAAAATACTTTCAGTTATTATACTTATTTAAGTCTTTATCATTACTTTAATATTTAGAATGTATTATCCAATGCTTTTCTTATCATATGGTAATTTTTGAGTGTTTGGCTTTGCAATTTGGATTACTATTCTTATTTTTTGTGTTGTTTCCTATATTTTAGGAAAAGCTGCCTGACAATAAGTAATTCCATTGATTGGCATCAAAATCCCTTCCATCAAAACCACATCAATTTCTAGGAATATCCACCCTTGCTACTGTGCAAACTAAGCTGTTACCTGACTTTTGGACTACTGCTGAAGACACATAAGAAATTCTGATTGTGGGAACAGTGTTTGGTTCATGCAGCTTAAACAAAATTAGAAGTGTTTTATTGATTTTTTAATGATACATAATTAACCTACAGCCAGTGGATGAGGGTCAACATCAACTTAGCAACAGAGAAACCATGATCCTAGGGACTTGCAAAGGGTTAATAAATATCTACAAATTTGCTAAGTGTGCTTCCATAACTACTCTCAAAAAATTCTAATCTCAGGCACATGCAGAATTATGTTAAGTCACTTCTCCCTCACAGGTGAAGTTTAGTTCCTCACTTCTGGGACTGGTTTTGCTTCTTGCATATGCCTCCTGTGGGAGACATGAATAGTCTCATTTGTGTCAACCTGTGCAACATAGGCACCACATCTACAGATGTTTTTTGAACATTTCTGCTCCTGTGTGTGTGTGAATTGATAATGGTATGAGTTTTGTAATAGTGAATCTGAAATTAAGTCAGTGCCATAGCAAATCTTACTGAATCACATTATAAGTAGTAAACTGTTCATTAATTTAGTCCTACTAAACCCTTTTGCACCCTCAACATTTTGTACTTGTATCCTCTTCAACCTTACCCTTTTGCATCTCTGGTGTCTGCGTAAATCATTCTAAATTGGTTCTAATCTGATTTTCCTAAACATGATTCATCCAAGTAGTAATTAATAGACTGAACCGCAGCATCACACTCTATCACAAAATTGCACTTTTGCAAATTCATACTAAAATTTTCTTTTCTTGTCAGTATCTGTGATGATGATCCTTTAAGTAGCCTAACCCCTCCACCATGACTTACTCATGCTCAACTCCCTCCCTCCCTCCCTGGGTCCTGTCCTGACCACACCATCTCTTAGACTTAGACTTGGTGCAATCTTTGAATTAGCCTGAGTCGATTGCTAGAATATCAGGGAGGATTGCCTTATGGAGAGTTGCTTTACATCTATTTTATTTTATTACCTTTTCTTTCTAGTTCTAACTCTTGCCATGGCTTTCAAGAATTGAGGTGGGTGCCATCCCCTGTGAAGTTGCTAAGAATGCTTTTACTTACTATCAAATAAAATTAGGTTTCCATTAATTTGCTTTCCATTTTTGAAGTCCCTAGTTGTAAGCACAGCAACAGATTTTTATTTTTTTTCTTTGTGCCAGAATATACCAATCATTTTAGGAAGTACCTTCTGCCACTTTAAAGGCTGTCACAGACTGAGAAACACTAACTCACCTGAAGTATCTGGCTTCTGGTTAACTGGGAACACTGAGGTTCAGAATTTGCAGGTTTTCCTCTCGGGAAATGTCTTCCTTCTGTCACCTCATAGAAAAGTACAGAACATTGGACTCTTTGTAGTTTTTATCACAGTGAACTAAGAAATCTTTTACGAGGTCAGTATGGACACAGCAGTCCAATATTTAAACTGTTAAGGTCCAGGAAGACATTCAGAATTGTGATTTGTTTATCATTGCAAATTTGATTAATGATGACGGTGCTTTAACAAGGTTAGCAAAAGATGCAAAGGCCAGCTCCTGGCGGGGCTTCAAGTTTGTCATAGGACTGTAACAGTACGTAAAAAAAGACTGCACTTTCCCAATAGGAGAACAATTTTTTGTATACTTAGTCTTTAAGTAGCAAATCATTTTGGCTACACTTGAAAGCATTTCACAGCCTTATTTGCAGGCACTCTTATCCACCATCTCTAGTCACATTTATGGTGTCTTCACTCTGTTCATCTCTTTCTGTCATATAACACCTCTAATTGGCAAACCAGGCAATTTTATAGCTTCAGCTGTATGAGCTGAGGAAGAAACATTGTTAGTGAACAATTTAAGACCTTCTATCAATAAATGGAAGTGTTAGCTTCAATTAAAGGTCAACATTTTTGCCTTATAAAATCACCTGCAAAACGGCCAAAATAAAATAACTGAACTCTCTGTCATTTCAAAGAGTTGTTGAAAATAATGCATTATAAAGGACTCCCCTGCTTCAGAAGGCACAATCTCCTACTCTATGAAAAAAAATTAATCACAAAAATTCTCAGGTGAATCTAAGTTACTCTGAAAATGCTCATCCATCTTTGTAGTGGTAGTGAAAATGTAACAATATTTCTTTTAATTAAACTTAATATTAAAATGCTACATGAAACAATGTTTAATTTTTTTTTTAATTTTTGAGTCATTAGGATAATTTGAATAAGATAAAGAGCCTGACTTTTACTTTAGGTTTGTGTTGCTAAAGAAAAGTGATTTTCTATGTGCTCATTTACTCTCATTTTACAACTCATTCACTCAGATTCACCTTATATAAGGAAGTATAAAACATAAATGTTCAAACATCAATGATCACAATACAGACATTTTGCATATGTCTGGGAGAATAAATTCCTTTTATCCCTGCGTAGAATATTTTGAAATAAACACGCTCTTGACCAGACTTTCTGTTTCAAATATTCATATTTAAATGCTATTTGGGATCATAGCCTTGCAATCTTGGGGAGATAATATATAAAATGTATATATTGGGGCAATACAGTACTAAAAAAAAATTAAAAGGAAGTAATACATAAGAATGAGGAATGTTTGCAATTTTGGTCTGCTTGCTAAAAACATCTGCCAGCAATAAATCAGGACTAGTCAGAGCTTGTGAATGTAAATGGAATACGTCTGTTGCATAATTTGTTTTTGATTTTTTTTTTCAAAGGTGTGAAAATGGCTGATGAAAAGGACATGATATGCAGTGCGAAAACTTAGTATTATTCCCTGATTGCATTTATAAGAAGCATTTGAATAGAGGAACATTGTTGCAGTGCATTTTTCTCTGGGTTTAAAATTGCTAAATCAATTAAGATTATTTGCTAAAATGCTCAGATCTACTTCACTCTTGCAAGGGATAGTAATTAAAGTATAGATCAACCGATTACATCTCATATATAAACACAGACTTCAGATCTTGCAAATCACAGGTGAAAGTATACATACAGTTACTATGCCTTTTTAATTCTCTTAATATTAGGTTTTACTGGCGCAATTCTGTCTTTAGACACAAGAAGACAGAAACTTTTGTTATTTTTATTATTTTCCAAGATTTTTTCAGATATCATGTAGTAGTTATTTGTAGATTACTTTTTTGTTTAAACCACATCAGTATTTCCTGCCTCAAAAAAAAAAAAATACAAGCCAAACAAAAAAACTCAAACATTTTTATTTGTCACATTAGGTACATGAAATCAAAGTGTTTAGGACTGAGAATTCAGTTCTGAATGGGACAACATTTCAAGATACACATGAAAATCCTTACTGCCTTCTTTGATTAGGAGCACAATATGACAGTAGTACAATGCTGTTCCCATTCCAAATGTACACAGCACGCAGCGATAACCAAGATTACCAGTTGCTACACTGGCACGCTACTGTATTAGTTTTCTTTCACCTTCTAGAATTAAAGTTCATCAGTCACAAGGGCATTTGTTACTATGTGACCAATGACTTTATGTGGCTTCTCTGTCCCTCTGCTTCCCTATATCCACTAATCTTTTAGAGTAGCACAGAAGTAAACAAAATAGATGAGCAGACAGAGATGTACTCAGCCTTAAAACTGAAGTGATAGTTACTCTGTGTTTTTCACTTCAGATAAACTTAGTTCTGAGTTGTCTTCAGAATTCAGTTGAGTCGAAGGACTTTTTTTTCTTCTAATTATTTTTACATGATGAGTCAAAAAATTGCAAGTGCCATCTCTAGATTAAGAGAAAATGTTTAGTTACACACCATGTGTATTTTCTGCATCAGAGACAGAAATGAAAATAGATATCACCAAAAGGATAAGCAAATTAGACGTCTTGCAGGTGTTGGGTTTTGTCTGGAGTTTTTTTCCACTTCTATACATAGCCACAAAATCTATTTTAATTTTATAACTCAATCTACATGTTAAAGGTTCTACATGAGCAAAAGAAAAATCACCAAGCCTGTCGGTAGATGCACAAAACTCTAGGAATGGAAATGATTCTTCTTAAGAGATAAGAATAAGAATTTATTTTAATAAATGCCACAGCTTACTCTCAGTTATGCATGAGAATACAGACAGAAAAAAAATCCAGAGGAAAACATCCAGTCTTTACAAGACCCTTCTTAATGTAGGTGTAACTAGAGAATTTGGAATAAACAAGCTGCAGTAGGTAAGAACATATTTTGTCTCACCAGCATCTTGCTGTTTTGGTGATTACTAAACACTCACCATCATATTACATCTATTGAGCTCTTATCTACTCTTCTAAAAAAACTTTAAAATCTGAGCATGGCAGAGAATTTATTTTAAGATGCTGCATTAAAATTTTAAATCAGACAACAGTCACATGCATTTCGAAGTGTTTAGGGTTTTACTGTTAAGTAGCTGATGGCTCACCAAATTGCTGAAAAACATAAAAAATGACAGCTATGGCAAATTAATGTGTTGATTAGTGATTTTATCTTACACATTTTCCTGGGTTTGGTATTGGCAATGCTAAAAAAAAATAGTACAATAGATGAGTGACTGTGACAAGGACTGTAGTAACAGAAAAGTAGATTACTACTAAGAGAAGAATATGTGTACATCACATTTTGGGAGTGAATAGAATTCTAAGTAGCAAACAAACAAATGTCTAGCCACGATATAAGAAACTTGCTTTATTGCTACATTTAAAAGTTAGAGGTAGAGAAATCCTGAAGATGCTATTTCATTTATACAATGTAATAAATAAGCTTCTAGCAAGGTATAAAAGATTAAAATGAAGCTGAAGATTTAAAAGAAAACAGATTGTGGAATGGCACACCTTCCACCTGGAAGAAAATATTAATAGATAAGAAACTGAAATTAAACAGAAAAAGACAAAAATATTTAATTCAGAGTTATGGGTTATGGTCTCAAAGCTTTAATTGTTGAAAGGCATGTAGTTTAACAGACTGTAACAGTACTCTGCTGATATCCATACAATAAGGATTTGGTACAGAAAGTTAAATACCAGGTTGCCATAGGAAAAAGAAAAATGCTTGTCTGTTACTTTCATCTACTTTTACAGGCATTTGATGATTATAATGAGCCTTATGTTAAGTACAACAATAAATCTTTTAACTGGCTCCTTCTAAACAACAATAAAAATTGCTACTCTTTCTGGGTCATGTGCTTTTTGAAACATATGCTTCAGGAAGTCATGAGTTTTAGCATATCTACTTGCTTGAAGGATACCAGCAAGGGTAAATCCAGGAGGATGTACATGAGCACATCACTGAAGATAGTGTTCAATAAACAGTTTCATGATGGCAAATACATCAGATATTTTTTTGTAATTCCCAGTGCTTGTGGTACTTTCTTAAGAGATTTCAATATATGATGTTAATGAGTCATACTCATTAACAAAACAAACACATGGCCAGAGAACGGCCTTGTAGGTTCTCTTTGAGTTATGTCCTGAAACCACGACACAGGTAACAGACAAGCAAAGATAAGTATGAGCATTACCTGTGACCTTGGTTTTTTAAGCTGAAATATACTGGGGTTTAATTTTCATGTAATATATTAGAGATTCTTCTGTGCCTCAGGTCAAACCCCAATATATGAAACACTTATGTTAAAGAGGACCTGTGTGTATTTTTAAGTATTTTCCAGAGATACATAATTTCCTTTAACAGAGCATGTTTTGTTCTCCTTTTCCTTCTTTTTACTAACCACATCTCAATAAGCTTGATGAGATGCTCCATGGGATCTCATGAGGTTTAACCAGAACAAGTGCAAGGTGCTACACCTGGGTTGGGAAAACCCTTGGTATCATGAGGGGTTGGGGGAGTAACAAATCAAGAAGAGCTATGCTGAGAAGGACTTAGAGGTGCTGGTGGATGAGAGGCTGGACATGACCCAGCCATGGGCACTCACAGCCCAGAAACCAACCGTGTCCTGGGCTGCATCCAAAGCAGCGTGGGCAGCAGGGCAGGGAGGGGATTCTGCCCCTCTGCTCTGCTCTGGTGGGACCCCACCTGGAACACTGCATCCAGCTCTGGAGGCCCCAACATGAGAAGGACATGGACCTGTTGGAGTGAGTCCAGAGGAGGACCATGAAGATGATCAGAGGTCTGGAGCACCTCTCCTGTGAGTGAAGGCTTTGAGAGCTGGGGTTATTGAACCCCATGAATTCCACATAGGCCTATTTCTAGAATTTGCCAAGGTCTCTTTGGATGGCATCGAGTCCCTCAGGTGCATCAGCTGTACTACTCAGCTTGATGTCACCCGCAAATTTGCTGAGGGTGTACTTGCTCCCACTGCCTATGCCACAGATGAAGATATCAAACTATACTGGTCCCAGAACGGACCTCTGAGGGACAGCACTTGCAACCGATCTCCATCTGAACACTGAGGCATTATATTCTTCTATTTCATCGGTTCTTCTGTGGTATTGAGGGCCCCAAAACCACAATTTTCATCCAAAATTTCATTTTCTAAGCTGCAGGAGAAGATACCATTTCTCTGACAAAACTTATCAATTATTCATTAAATAATATCTCATTTGCTCTCTCTTCATTTGCTATTGTAATCAGATGATCTATATGAAAAACTAGGACTAATTTCACAGTATAAGTTCTTTTAGTAGGACCCCTTCTGTTATCTTTAATCTTGTGGGGTGTTGCAGGGTTTTTCATCATTTCTTAGCAACAGTTTTTTGGCATTTTTTCCTTTCTCGGAATCATTTCATTTTTGCTCTCTTTCTACATGACCACAATCAACTAAGAAATGTCTGTAAGTACTGGTACTTTTGAAGCACTGTAGTGGTTATAACTGTCTCCCTCTTAATTAATGAAAAAAGTAGTCTAACTCCTCAATCCACTTCTTTTTTTTTTAAATGAACCCTGAGTTTAGACAAATTATTATCTTTACAATGAGACGTATTTTTCATTAATAATAACTGGAGTGCATGTATTTGCAATTCTTTAGTTTAACCATTTTTGAAGCATTTTTCAAATATACTTATTTTGCATTTGTCTGCAAAGCAATTTGATGTAGTATTATTGTAGGATAATAGAACATGCTGATGGATTCTGACAGATTTATTTTTTGTATTTTTGTCTTTTTCATAAAAATATATTACTTTCAACTGAATTCAACATTGAGAATAAAATACAGCCACTAGTTACTATATCTAGTCTCCTTTTCTAAAAAAAAAAATAATTGATTTAGGCCTCCAATTTTATATTAAAAAATAAAATATTTAAAACTTGGGATTTCAGAAGTAAAAATGAGCAAGACACTTGCATTCTGCAGTAGAAACAAGTAATCTTGCAAGATAACTCCACAATATATACAGCAAATTAGATATAATTTTAACAGTAATTTGGCTATCTTGGAAATCATTACAAATTTCCTGCAGTATAATTTAATGTGTGCAGTTTACCATAGAAAAAGGAACAGGCAGATCTAATAATAAGTGTCATCGCAATTGAATAGCCCTCAGCAGGTCTGAACAATGTAATTCTCCAATTTTCTATTTGGGTACAGTTCTCAGACTAAATCTGTCAACTTTTAATAACAGTAATAACCCTTTAAAGCAATTCCCAGCAGAGATAATTCAAACCTGTATCTTTTGTGGACTTCAAGTCAATAAATCCTGATAGCATGACTTGCAATTATCTTTGGTGAGCCAAAAAATATTTCCCCCTGAAAACAAAGTATCTTTCCACTTTATTAACCAACATCACTATTTTTCCCAAATGATTAAAAAAGAACAGAAGCCATGACATTCCATACATTTCTGAATACCAGAAAATCTGAAATGGTACTAAAAATGTGCAATTTGTAATTAAATCTATGACATTTTACAAAAGATTTGCCATTGATTTATAGAACATCAGGTTTCAACATTCTTCCACTGGACTAATGAAAGCTCATACATTCAAATAGTAATTAGGAAGCTTTGTATTGACACAACCACATAATTCTAGTTGAAAAATTTCAGCATCAAGACTGTTAGCTTTGCACTTAGATAATCAATTTTCAAAATAATCTTTGGAAAACATAAATTGCCTTGTTCACAAAACAAGGATACAAATCTAGTATTACTTTTTTGCCTGGTTCTTAGAGTACATCTCATCACCACTCTGGGTAATTCCATACTTAGACATTATTCACCCTTAAATTGTCATATAATATAAGTCTGGGTTTTGCTTCAAGGTTTCATGTTTTTCTAGGATTTTCTGATTTCCTGATTTTCCAAGAACAAATAATGTTTATTGCTACAGTGATAAAAGCAAGTAATGTAAGATCCAAAAATAATAAAGTATTGTTTACCTCACAGCACTGCAATAGTAAGTTGAATAAAGAGCGCCATGTAGGAAAAGGAATATTAATTTTCACATAAAAATCAGCTGGAAAGTTCAAACCCATTGATTTTGAGTGATATCTCAAAAACCCCAAAACTCTTCTGTTGCACTTTAACAAGAATTGCCAAGAGCATAATTAAATTTATACAAAATATTAAATTGCTTCTTGAGGGTGGAAATAATTGTTGCTTTTATTTTCTTTCTGATATAAATATGCAGCTTTTCTCTTCGTTAAGGAATTGAAGAAGCTTTGCTGGAAACGTCAAACTTCAAGACACAGCCTAGAGCATTGACATTTCCAATTTGAGTACTCTTTTTATTTTTATTCCAGAATTTTTTTATCTACCATAAAATTCAAGAGGTTATGCTAAAGTTTTCTTCTCTGTCATGAGATACAACTATAAAAGCCATATTCCAAGAGGTTAAGGTTAGAATTAAAACTTGTTATAAAATGTCATATTGGAAAGCATGCAGGTTAAAACTGAGATCCCTCTTGGTCTCTTTTTTGCTATCCTTTCACATGAAACCTATTACTGAATAGGAACCTAACGGGCAAGTAATGCAGAAATGACATGAAATAATATTGTGAAATCACAGTCTTACATCTCCAAATGTAATCCAACAAAATTTGCTGTTGTCAGACATAAAGATATTTGCTTCAGGATTTCCAAGAGAATCTAAAATTTACTGTAAGAATAAGCAGATAAACATATGCACCATTAAGAAAAACAGCTAATCATATGATGAATACTTTCCATAAGCAAGAACTTTCATGAGTCTTCTTGTACCATAGAGGTCCTATTAAGTTGATCAATATGAGAATTGCCTGTCATTTCAAATTAACAGGAGATTTAACTGGCCGTAAGGATATTAAGCTATAACAATGTTGAAACAAAGCGTAATAAATTTGCATTGTATTTGAAATTCAGACATTTACTCAGGAATCAATTTAATTCATGTCATATAGATAAAATATGAAATATTCAAACAAAATATACCTATTCACGAAAAGAAAATGCCAATCACAAATCAAAATATTATAAAATAATAAATATTGAAATGAAAATTGATTTCTGTGGGAAATATTGATGCAGTGGACAATACCATAGTAGAATAAGAGACTAAAATGACTTCGCAACACATACATATAATTGATACCAGAAGTTCAGATTCTTATCTTTCTCTTGAAAGAACAATATGAAATTTAAATGACTAGTGAGCAGTAGGTTAAAATAGGTTAAATTTTAAGAATACATAATATTACATGTCTAAGTTTATATGGTTGAGAATCAAAACTGAAGCATATGACCACACTTGTAGACTATTCTATCATCCCCATATTAAGAAAATTAAATATTCTTCATTGGAGACATAAAGTAAACAAAGCTTAATAAATGTGAACTTCATACTGAACTGAAAGAGACAGCCGTGGCTCACAAAAAGACACAGAAAAAGAAAACAATGGGACTTGAAGGGCTTCAGCTTCATAGAGCAGCTTGGTCTTCACCCTGATGAGCCAAAGCTGGTTGAGCATTTAAGATGTCACCTCCAGAAGGTGTGAAGCACTGCCAAGAGGTAAAGTTCTGTCTCCTCCCTGAGTGGGAGCCCAGTCAGCTCTTTCAGAGCCCTTTCTTGTAGAACTGCAAGCAACTGTCTTAGAAGGAAGTGCCTTGTTTTTCTTCAACTTTCTCCTGAGTATATTAACTGGGGCTTACGTAGGAATGGACAAATACTTCTTGAATGGTTCTGCCTCTTGAGATTCACTTAGGAACCATTTAATTTTCTATCTCCTCAAAACACTAGGGTACTATTTTATCAGACTTTCCCACTATTTACTCTGGGATTTCACCAAATTTCTATTTATAATTCAGATAGTGCAACAACTTTCTTTTCAAACCAAAAAAAGTCCTACTAGATTTTTAGTTAATCCTACTAGATTTTAGTGAAACTGGTGTTTCACTTAAAAAATGAAAAGAAGAAGCAAATTGGGTAATTGCATTCCAAGAAAATACAAAGAACACAGTAAGCCTTTGAACTGTGTTCAATTCTGCATGCAAAGAGCATCTAGAATGAGAATGTGAGAGTGTTTATGATATCAGTAGAACGCATATAAATACTAGCCATCAGAAGACCTTATAATAGTAAGTGATTCACTTTGCAAGGAGATATGTCAGAGTAAGGAGACCTGAAAACCAAAAAATGTTTTGTTCCTTAAACAATAGGGAAGAAAAACTGTATTATAAAACCTGTGATTTAAAACTTGATATGTTATTGTAGTTGGGGTTTCAAGATTTTTTTTCCCAGTTTAAACTTATATTAGCTTTAAGCAGGATTATGGTTGTCCAGATTAAAATACCCCTTTCTTTCTAAAGAGTTGAGTACTTCTTAAACTATTATATTTCTACTTGTTTTCATTTAAATCAGAACAATAGTGTTAAATTGATGCTTTTAGTTCAAAAAGTGCCACCACAAGCAAGAAACAGAGGCTACAGGGGAAAAAAACCAAGCAATTATATAGACACTGATTATATCTTAAATGCTAAAATATCCTACTGATTTTGAGAAATATCTTAGAAGCAAAATTAATTTGTAAGCATCTGTTCTCTACAGGACAGAACATGAATTTTGGTCAGAATATATTTCATTTTAGTGTTTATTTTGTGTTACTTTGTACAAGCTGGCTTTTTAGGAAATGAGTTGCGCTATAGCACTGACTTTAAGATAGATGATTTATTTATTTATGATTTCTTTATTCTATGCTATGTGAATAAATGATAACTATGATCTTACTCAAAATTAGAAGAATTGAAAATGTAGTAGTATGCTTCTCAAGTCAGGTAGCACTTAAAGTACTGGAGGCTGCTTTAAATTAAGTTCTATATTAAAGCACTCAAGGTACCTAAAGATCTGACCAGTCTAAAAAAAAAAACTTACAAGATGTATCCCAAGCCTAAGACTGGTGTTTAACAGGATTTAGTTTTTCTGAAGAAAAAATTAACTTGGTTGACCGTCATATATGCATAAAGATTAAATGTTAGAGAACTCTGATACAATACCACTAAATCTCAGTTAACTCTGTAAGACAACACTAGACGGTAAAAGCAATCAGGATGTATTTTCTTAGGTCTTTTAGTGTGAACTAATTAATTTCTGCTATAGCTTCTATTAGTCCATCAGAAAAAGATAATTTAATAGTCAATGGAAACAAAATTGATTGATTCAAACTTTTCACGAAAATAGAGTACTCCTTTGTCATTAAACAGTGTCAATGGATTCTTTTGAACAGAAGTCAGTACTGATATGAATTCACCCAGGTAAACTAATTTTGTTGCCTTCTGAACAGAGAATGCCAGCATGAAATTGACCATATAATTAACAAACATAGCACTTTACAGAATCAATCAGCTTTTTAAGAGGATCTATTATTTTATTTGTCCGCTTGATTGTACTTTCACAATCAGAAAATTAACATGATTATACCAAAAGCGCAGCCCCACTAGTGCCCTCAGGGAATTAATTAACCTGTTTTATCTAGGAAACAGCAATAGCCCTCATAAATTTTTAGTTGCTGTGTTTAATATTGCCATGTAAGTCCAAAAATATAATGAATGATAAAGTCTTGGAAAATTAAGGAACACATTTATCTTCTGTCTGAAGGAGAGAATTGAGAAAGTAAAAATTGTTTCCTTTCAAAGGATGAGATGCATGAAGGTATATAATATCCTTTCCATATTTTATGAAGAGTTTAACAGAATTTTATTACTTAACTCCAGCTACTGTCACTTTCATAAATCAGTAATCTAAATTCATGAACTGAAAACTGGTTTACCCATTAATTAAAAGCTTTGGAAAAAAGCTAATAATTTTTAATCACAACTGAAAAGCTAATAAGTATTGATTTGCAATATCAATATTGTGTTCTTCTCAGAATGTTTGACATCACTGAAGACAGAGCTTAGGTAGGTAACAAAGTGTGAACAAACTGTCCCTGCAGAACTGTACTTTGGCCAGTGTATTATACTAAAGAATCCCTCTTTTTTCCTGGGCAAAATAAATTATTATAAGGCAGTGTAGTTTAGAAAAAGTCAGGGTAAGCTTGGCAGATAAGATGAATCCTAAAACTTTAATTTCTTGCAGTGTGGAGTAAGTCCAAATTATGAAAACTCAAATCAGAAGCAAAATAGTCACAGCAGCATAAAGATGTACCTATTAGTATTTAGTACTAGTAGCCTCCTGCCAGTGATGAACTGTGCCAGAGTCCCTTGCTTGGCACCAACTTGGATGTCACCACTCTGTGCTTCTCCTTGTTACCGTAGAGGAATGACCAAAAGCAGCATAACTTGCTCTGGCTGACAGCACAAATGCTGAAAGAGGTGTGGATCTAAAATAAAATAGAGAAAAGAAGAACTGAGACAGAAGACTTTGCTGGGTTGCGAGCAAATGGTTGTGGAGGGAAAAATACATATAGAGAAGAAACAAAAATATGTCCAAGCATCAGAGCAGCAAGCTGAACAGTTATACTCCCAATTCAAAAATCAAATTTTAGCCAAGAGCTCATTACAGCAAAGATGTCTACTGGGAGCTGTCACCCCTTTGATAACTGATGATGAGAGTACAGTTATTAAGTCAGTTGGAATACATAAAGCTCCAGAAACTTCTACTGGCTTGTGAGGTCCATGCCACAGGGAGCTCTTACTGTCTTCTTTACAGCAGTTCTATGAAATAATGAACTCAGTTTCATTCTGGTGCTTTCACAGCAATTTTTGGTGTCCATTTCTAAAGGCATAGAAGGATGCAATGTGCATAAATATTCTATGACTGAATTCAAGGTGAAGAACTATGACTCTTGGCTCAGGCTAACACAAATATCATCATATTTACAGGCAATTCATGATCACCCATCAAAAAGTTCAACTCCTTTTCTTTGAGATTTACTAGTATGGCACCATACAGACACATCTGTAAAACCTTATGCTGTATCTGACAGTTTATGCTCATAGTACAAACAAATTGTGATTTAAAATGCTTTCATTCTGAAGCTAGATTTTTTTTATAATTTTTCAAAGATTTAATCCCATAGCTCCAGTAAATTTAGCCAAGTACAGGAAACAAAACACTCAAAAACTTCAGCTACATGGAAAAATAATACCACTGAATCTTTAAACTGTATTAAAATCTTGTTTGGATTACTGCAAAGAGTTAAAATGGTGTTTAGGTTTATTTACATACAATGTCACTCAGTGTGGACAAAATTTGAACCTCTTTAATTCTTCTTAAAAGCATTCATCCATGAATTAGTTGTTTAGCTAATCTACTTTAAATTCATACTCAAATAATTTGAGTTAAAACACTTCATACTGTTTAATTTTATATACAAATACTTTTCTTTATTTCTTTCATAAATCTAAAAATCAAGCTAATTACCACCATTCAATAACTGTATTTCATAAGCACATATATACATTTGTATCAAATTTATTTTTCCTCTTCTAAGAAAAAGATCTTATGCAATTAAATATCATTTCTTCAATACAAATTAATGGCACTTATTACAGTAACTTTGTATAAGAATAAATCTCATGGACTACTAGAACTGATATATTACCTGTAAAATTACTTTTAGTGCTCTGAATTCACCTTTAACAGTATTTTCAAGATTGCAGATATCTGAAAGAAATTATGTATTCTGTTTCATTTCTGAAGTTAGTGTGCTTCAGTGCTAAGCCACAAAGCTCAATTTTGATCCCCAAATTAGTCTGGATTTCTGTAGATGAATTTTCACAGAGAAGAATCCAGCAGTAAGTGAGGCAGAGATAGCTATTTACAAGTCGAGAAATGAGCCCAAAATAGAGCTAGCAATTAAACCTCCATTAGCTGGAAACTTGTTGTGCCATCTTCATTAGAATGTTTATAAAAACAGCAAAGAAAATTCTGTGACTCAGAGCCCCATTTGTGTTGGCTCTGCAAAGTAGTCTGAGGTACCATTTGCTCAGACACAATCCTTTTCTACAAAAAACAAAAAGTGCAATAACCTCCCAACAAGACTTATGACCTTTTTGAGGGTAGACTCATTTGTTGATCATGAAGGTGGCAAAAAATTGCACCAATTCCTTTGCTCTGTTGCAGAAACTTGTCATTTTAATCACAGCAACTGCAGCAGGAATCACAAGCTCATGTAAATTGTGTTTATCTGAGTTATCTGCTAAATTATATATTAGATTATCTAATAAGCTATTTACATTTAAAAAGCAAATAAAAAATTGATATGCATGTAAAAAATCAAATATCAAATATTCAAAAGATAGTGTTCTTATGAATAACTACAATTTACTTTAGTATCTATAATAATATATCTTTAATAATTTATTCTATATTTAGTATCTATAATATATATCTTAGTATCTCTTCCAATAGAAACTTAAAGGCAAAGTTGACAGAATTCGGCTTTGAGTAGCAGGTTTGCTGGTAAAAATAAATAAAAAGAATAACAAAAAAAACAAAAACAAAAAACAAACAAACAAACAAAAAACCAAACCACAAAAAAACCCAAAAAAAAACCCAAGAGGAAGCCTTTTTTAAGCATCCCCTAGTGAAGACTGCCTCAGTAACTCATTCATACTGTTCTACATTGATGTTTTCTCCTATTACAACTCTGTTGGGAGACAGTTTAGCATGACAGTGGGTGTTGATATGCAGCACTTTTCCCTTTTTGATTCCCTTAAGACTAGGGAAAACTTAGAGTCTTTTTGATCAGTCTTGATTCATGTGCAAATGACAGCCCTCTGTCGTTCAGTATTCATTCGTTCGTATCACATCCTCATCTTCTCACTGACATTAATATCTGCACGTTAGCATTCAAGAAAACCAACCTAATAAATGCACAGGCTTTGTGTATGCCACATTAGAAGTTTGACAAATGTTAAGTTCACTCACATAAAACTGCTAAGGACTTTCTAAAGAAAAATTCAATTAAATTAATATGAATTCCAGTTACTGATCTAGCAAACCCTTGAACCTTTTGGTAGGTCAATGTCTTGCATCAAGTGATGCATTCACTCAAAAGACTTCCTATGTCTGTACTGATTCTGAGACATAAGGAAGCTCCTGGAAGTGCAAAAGCTAATGATCATAAATAATGACAATTCACTAATCTCCACTATGAATAGCAACTAATTTTAACCAAAAAAAAAAAAAAGGGACATCAGTAGAATTCCAGTAGAATATAATCCTTCACAGTGACATAGGTTGCTGAGAGACACTCTGAAACCTCTACCCAGGAGGATTTTCAAAGCTCAACTCATGACATCCAGCATGATTGATCTTACTGTGAAGCTAGCCCTGGTTTGAGCAGGGGATTGGTAAAGATGACCTGCTGAGATCTCATTCAACTTTTTTTCTTACTTTGAGTCCTATGATCTACTTTTCTAATGAAAAATACTGAACAAGTTTTAAAATAAAACTATAAACTGAAGAAATGGACTGTATGTGGAGAAGTAGGTATGTAGGCAAAGCAAAAATTTTCATTCCTAATTTCCAGTGGAAATAGCATGTTTTAATGACAAAAATAACCCCAGTGATAATAACTATGTCTGAAATCAAAGTTTAAATAGATAGAAACAGAAAAGAAGTGTAGGTACTGCTGCAAAAGTTGAAACGGTGAGCAGGAAACAGCAAGAATTCAGAAATCCATTCCTATTCAACATATGAAGAAAAAAGGTAAATCTAGCTGAATAGATACTTCTGCAGTAGGGGAATGGAGGGATAGGTACATGTTCCATACTGTTTCATAGAACTGAAATTGTGAATGAAAACACAGAAATTTAATTAATATATATGATGAAAACATGAGCAGAATGAAGGCCAAAGGTAACACTTCACTAAAAAGATTACATTTCATTGAAGTGGGGAATAATGGAAAGAATATCATGGACTGTGTCAAACTGGGAAAAATATGAAACGTAAATAAATTCTGGGAGGCAAATGAAGAATTATACAAGAAAAAAACAGCTCAGACTTTCTGTTTTCTCTGTTACTTAACGATTTCCTTTTCACAAATGTTTTTCCAAGAGGGTCAGAGCATTTGCTAAAAGAGCAATGCCAAACTTCTCTTCGTCAACTCAGCAGGATGTTGAGCATCAACTGATACACCTGTCAGAGCCTGACGAGAAGAGGACAGAAAATAAACAGAATGGAAAAAGAGATAGATATCAACATCAGTCAGCATGAGTATGGATGAACACCTTCTTGTTCTTGAGGCAGTGGGAGTTACGTAGCACTTATTCTGACTGCAGATTAGGACATATCTCTCTCTCTCTCGATAGGTGTAGCATTTATCTTTCCTTTAAGTATATGTGTAATCCAGCCCTATCCCCCTTAACACCTTCCCCCACACCTTGCTTTCCCAGACTGTCCAGACCTAGCTTGAGACAGAGGCTGAAAAGGTATTTCGGCCAACTTGGTTTATGTGGCATGTGTTATTTAATCCATCTGATGTATGCTCGGGGTAATAGCTGTGTTTCAGGTGTCTTGATCAAATAAATTTTTATGTATGCTTAGCCTTGGCCTATAGTTTCAGCAGAAATTTATGCTGTATGTGAAAAAGAAATCCAATCAAGTGCATCCACTTCTTAAATGTATATAACCTTATTAAGGCTTTATTACCAGCTGCAGGTTATTGTCAATAATCTTGAACACTTCTACAACATTCATGGCTAAACACCTCTTAAAATGTGTGTGGATTGCTACCAATCAGCAAGTTTGCAAGGACTGTGATTTCAAAATTTGGAATAGGAATATTGAACTCTCTCATGAGATTTATGATTAAAGAGGTAAAGTAAGCCTCCTACCTAAATGGCTTTTTATTAGAACTTTTAAAAACCCTCATAACCCAGTAGTAAGATTACCATATGTTGCTTTTACTCAGAATAATCCCCACACTGAGAAAATAATTAGGTGGTGTACTGCTCTTTTGCAGTATTATCCTCTTTCATTGTATGTACTGAATACTGCACTAAATGTAAGGGGAGTGGTTTTATTTTGGGGTTTGTGCGGGTTTTTTTTGTCTAACCATACCTGTAATGCATACATGTCTTAAGGAATTATTTTTTTGGATTTTTTATTTTCTGCTTTCAAATTACAGACAAGCAAAACTCATAATTCAAAAACAGGGAACAAAAAATAGATATTTTAGGCTAGTGGTTGCCAGGATGAAGAGCTAGGCCTTGATATTTTGTTCTTTCTCTGGGTTTTGTATGTCTTATTCTCACTGGCTGTATATTTGATTACAGTTTCAGGCATTCAGTTCAGCCAGTATAGCTGTATCTTACTCATATCATAAATATGACCCAAACAAGGCCATAAGCTACATTAAAAATAGGAATAAATCCTGTTCTTCTGTACAGCACATGGCCCTTTGAACAACATGCAGGTCCTTTCTCTCTCTAAAACCTTATGCTTTTCATTAGATGTACATTTCAAGTTTAGCAAAGAGAGAAAGCAAGAGTCTTCTTGCACATTATGTAGTCTTCTATTATCTTCAAAGCTGATCTAATTTATCCATTATAAGTGAAGCAGAAAAACATGACATCTGATGGTCTAATTATTATAATCACTTCCTAATAACATGGTTTTGCAAGTTCAGAGTTTACTTTCATCCTCCTTTGTGGAAATAAATTTGATAGATCAAATGTTGACATGAATCCACAAAAAATGGTGATCTAACCAAAGCCTTCTTAGTAAGACATGAATTTTCTGCTTGAAACCTAATCTTGGAGGAAAAAAATCTGCATTTTTTTTACCTCTTTCAGGATGTGAGCTGAAAGCAAAATGAAGCAAACATATGAAGAACTGTAGTTGTTGCTTTCAGCTGTTATTTTTTACCACTTGATGCTGTGTGTTAAGTGAAAAATTACAAAGTAGCCTCCTACAAAACAGAGGAACTGCTATTATTTACCATTATTCATTTCAAAGAGTTTTAAAAAAATAGTTGTACTCAAATTCTAGTACGGTAATGTTGTAGCCAGCCTTTCAAATTATATTGGACACAAACTTTATATGTTAGATGCATATTGGACACCTAGTCATCTTCTGAAACTTAGCTGCACCACATTTCTAACTCTGCCCAGGCTTATATAAGCAAGGTACTTTGCATAAATATATTCCAGTAACAGAGGGAATTCTGAGGAGAACATTTACTTTGTATTCTTTCTATGTATTCTTTTAACTGTCCAAACTCATCATCTTGACTCAAAAGGATCCACATAGTATTCAAGCAGTGACTGTCATGAAATTACACTTTAATGAAACTATTACTAAATTATTTTATTCCAAACTAGGAAATATGTTTATTCTAACTAACCCTCTGTCGTTGTTTAACCTTAGAGAGCAACTAAGTCTCACAGATTCACTCGTTCACCCCCCAAGCCCAGCATCCACTTATTATGTATTCATAAGATTGTCCATGTAATGTTCATGCCTTATAATATTATACTAACAAGATTTGCAGTTAGTGAAGACTGCATATCTTTGAGCTGTTATTAGGGTAGTCTCAAATTACTGTAAAACAATACACAGTGACAAGGAGAGAAGAGGCTGGGCAGACCGTATTTTGTGAATGATGCCTCCTATTCTGAAAATCACTGTTTCAGTTCTTCATTTTCTTCCTTCCTCCAGGACCACAAATGAGCATAAACGCAGGTTTTTGCAAAGAGGTCCTTAAAATAGTTATTATTAAGGCCAGATTAACAGGGAGAAAAAGTAAGGTAACGTGACTCTCTATAGTCCACTCACTTTCTCTGAAACATACCCTGGAGCTCACTATAAGTCACATTTCTGCCTTCACTCTCAGGACACATCCATTTGAAATGTCCATACTTTACTGTGGTAGGCCACTGGTCTTAATTATCTCGACAATCAGATACACAGAGCTGTAGTCCAAAAACAGGTGAAGATAGTTCCTCACCTACAATAATCTATTTCTCCAATTTTGATACTTCATGCTCCTTCTTTTTCCGCAATGGTTTTCATTGACACAAGCAGTTAAATACAGATTACTGAACTTCTCTCAAGTCTGAAATTTTGTGTTTACAGTCCTTCTCAAGACTTATGATTTTATGTTTTATACAAATTTATACAAATATTTATGAAATTATTAAGTCCTTCTAGTCCTGAATCTCCACAGTAATGTCAGATTCTGCAAGAAGCTACTTGCAGGTCTTTTGACTCCACATATAATGCATGTGCACAAGGAATGAGTATCTTTGTTGAGAGAGACTAAATGCTGATTCCTCCTTTCTTTAACTATTGTCATATGAAAATACAATACTGTTCAGCCTTGAGGAAAGGTGGCTGAGAGGCAACCTCATCATGTGAATAAATATCTAAAGGGAGGATGTCAAGAGGAGGAATCCAGGCTCTTCTCAGTATTGCTGACCATTAGAACAAGAGGCAATGGGCAGAAACTGATGCACAGGAATCTCCACCTGTTCACAAGGAAGAACTTCTTTACTGTGAGGATGATTGAGCAGTGAACCAGATTTCCCAGAGAAACTGTGGAATCTCCCTCACTGGAGATATTCAAGAACCATCTGGATGTATTTCAGTGCTCTGTGCTCAAAGATGACCCTGTTTGAGCAGGGAGGTAGGACCTCCCAACCACAAGCAGAGAGGTTGACCGATTTTTTGATTTGTGACTGTCTTTATAGAGTATCCATTCACAAGAGCAGACATTTACAAAAAATGCATTAATACTTTACTTGCATGAAGAAAATAGATTTTTTTCAGCACTGTGTGCTAATATCCAGATTTTCTTAACTTTGGACAGCAACCCCTGTACCTGCCTCTCGAACAGTGAAAAATGCTACTCTATATTAGTAACCTGGACGGCAATAAAAAAGTATTCCCAATAGATGTTTGTTGGGCATCTGTGAGGATGATTGCCTTAGGGACAGCCTGAGGAAAATCAGAAAAACCTTATATTTATTCCAACAAAGAGAAGTTTAAAACAAAGAATTCTCATATCATGCTGATATTGTATTTTTATGCATATATGATGAAACTCTTCTCTTTCTTTTCCAAATTGCTCTTTTTTCAAACCTCAGCCACATAGTCTAGATTTCCTGTTGGCATGCAGGTCTCATCTGTACAACTTAATTTTCTGAAGTATGAAGCTCTTCTCGTCAGTCTGATGGGCTTTAAAATTTTGATTTTGTCACTCTGTTGTTTAAGAAACTCCTACCACTACACTTGGTTTTGTCTCAAGAAAGAGACAAATAACAGAATATTTTTTTGCTTTTCTATACTGTCTGTTATCCAGTAGCACCCCATTGTACTAACCCTGTTGCTACTAGGTGCTCAATATTGATGGTATATAAAGTAGTTGCATGACTTTAGTGCTACCTAACACAGGTAAACAGCTGTGCAGTGCCTGATCACCTAAAGCAGAAAAGGAAGAACATTAGTCCTAACAAGTAGGACAGAGTCAGACTAATGGGGAAGAATTAGGTTGTCTTGCACAGAAAACACATTCAGAGACAAGAAAGCATTTACTGCAGTTTTCAAGAAAGCAAATAATTCTGTTATTTATGCAACACCTAACATTTGTGCAAGATTGGTAACTTCTAGACTGATGATCAGAACTACACCTGGGCATATACAAATAAATTTTAAAAAACCAAATAAAACAACATAGATTTAAGTATTTTATTTAATGCATTCTTTATTCCTACACTAAGAGTATATACATATTATTTAAAAAAAAATCAATGATGGTATTTATATTGCCTAAGTTCCCTAAATTTACAAATTATTAAAGTGCCCAGTGCCAAACTTTGACTGCTAAAACATTAATTCTTAAATAATTTTCATTCTAGGAATAGCTTATGATGTAGAGTTAGAGTTTTCTATGTTTTACATAATATTGAAAGAAAAAAAAACAGCCTGGAAAATATTTTTACAGAAATTGCTAGTGAAATGAACACTGAAAAAAAATGTTGTACTTAAATCTCTGAACTTCAGGCTAATATGAACAACACATATTAAGCAGAATTTCAACTTCCTTCAAAATTTCACCAACTGCTGCATCACTCACAGATTGTATTTGTTAATCTGATTTGTAAATTTGTTAATCTGATGTGATCTAGATATAGGTGAAGTAACTGAGTCAGAGCATCCTACAATTCTACATTTCAGTTGCAAGAAATAATGTCTCAAAGGGGAAAGGAAATTTCCCAGTATTATCATTTGCATCTGTGGCTACACTAGACATATAATATGTTAGTCAATAGGTAGATTATAACCATGGTGAAGTTCTTTAGCAGAGAAACTGTGACCATAATGCTTTTAGATTATTTGAATAATACTGTCAGTAGCACAAGTAAAATTTTTTTTCAAAACACTTGCATAAAAAAATAGAAGGCCGTCCCGTCCCTTTGTTCTGCATATATAAGGCAACTTAAAAATATTTTTGTCTTCTTCATTTAACATTAGTTTTATTCCACAAGAATATTTCATGAAAGGGAAATAATGGAGAAAACGGCCAAGTACGACAAGGTAGATAGCCCTGACTCGTTGACAATATTGACTGCAAGTAAGTCAGACTTACTGGCCCAGTCAAAAGCTCAATTTCAAACCATAAAAGCTACAGTATCCTGCAACTGAACTGAAAGGAAATACGTCCTCAAACAGAATGTAATTGACATGGATCATTTAGCAACAGAGAGTTACAGCACTTAAATTTGCAGAAAGGAAAAGGACCTTGATTCTCAACACAGGAAGGCACCAAAAAGACCTTTACTTATTTGGGGGTCAGGAGGCATAGAGGTCCTTGACAGTACAAGTGATTTTTTTTTTAATCCCTACTTCTGCTAGCCAATTCATCTGGAAGACGCTTTTCTTCCCCATCTTCAATAATGGAAAGAAAGCACGTTGCTCTCAGAACAAAAACTACAACCACAAAGATTGAATTTCTAAGAGTGACCAGAAGAGGCTTAGTAATTAACATGGGTAATGGTGGTTCATGGCATAAAAATCTACCAGTAAACACAAAATGACAGAAGCTAATGGCACAAGTCATGTTTTGACAGTATAAAAGAAAATCTGGAATCTCCACTGTCTTGTATCACTGATAGTACAAGAAAACAGACTAATTACACGTTCTTTAGAAAGAATACCTGCAAAAGTTTGTGGAACTCATTAAATGCTAGTTGATCCTCAGGAAGCTTTGACTGGTTTACAAATCTTTTGAATTCCTTGAATGTGCCTCGAGTAAGGAAGAGAAAGCAAAGTGAACCTGGATAGATAAATTCAAGTCTATTTTTTTCTCTCTTGATGACTATTATGGGGGGTAGGGAAGTGGTTTATATTTTATTTATTTTATTTTATTTTTACTTATGCCTGCATTTATGAGGGCAGCCAGGGTTTAAGACCACTGCTAATGACAAGTGCTACCCGTTAATGATATTGTAATAGCCTGTTACAACTGCAGTATTAGCGTTTTCTTTATTTTTGAAGACATTTGATAACTCTCTTGTGTATTACTATCAATCCTAAATGTTTGGACCCATTTGTATCTCAGATTATATATCTAGATTTTTTTAAAGTGCTTTCTGGGCCTTAGAGGATTCTTCTCTGTTTTGAAACTTCAGGTGTGTTAAAGACAAATGGAAGTCTGGGAAAAGGGTAGCAATCATGGTCTGAGCCCATGGCCTCATTTAAATTTGGTCACATGTTGTGGCACATTATTTTGGCCCTTGGTTACATTTATATGGTTTGCCCCCCTTCTCCCCATAAGTTTACTACCATGGTTTTTCCCATGTTGTATCCTCCCCCAAGAACGTGTTCATCAATGTGTCCCCTCCCTTTGTGCCAATCCTTTTTCCCGTTCATCACCTAAACCTTGCCCCTCTTTCCAGACCCTTCCCTGTCAATCCTCACGTGGGCCAATCCCTAAAGTGTCCTCCCCTTTGGAAATTCCCTAAGCCTCCACACCCCATTGGCCCATGTGACCCCCTTGTCTCCTCCCTCTGTTCCCATTGGAGTATGTTGCATAAACCTCAGCTTATGATCCTCCTCCATGGCTCCTGGATTGGTTTGCTGCTTGTATCCACCCCTTAATTTGTGACCCTATAAAACCCCTTGCACAGCTGTGCTTGGGGTTCTTGTGCTTTGTCCCCTGTGGAGAATCAGTATCGTCCTCGGTTCGCAAGACCCTTGAGCCTTTCTTTGCCTTTTTGTCTCCTCCCTGATTGCGGTTCACCTCCTCAAGAGAGGCTCAGAGCTTGTGCTGAAAGGTTCCACTGCTGGCACGATACTTACAGCAGTGGTTCCCCACACTCAACTAGGCCTGACCAGAGCGTGTGTGTGTGGGTGATTCCAGTGCTACCGGGCTCCGGAGGGCCGCGTCTGTCACAGACTTGGCCCCTGACCAGGTCTACCCTTGGGTCTTTCAAGGTACTGGTGTTGTCCCACTTGTCAGCTAGTTCACTTTAAGGTATGTTAGTGAGGCGCCTCTACACAGAAAGCAAGATCACACAGAAGAGAGTTAGAAATAGAGTTTAAGAATATAAGACTACAGTGATCAGGAACAGAACTCAAACAAGCAAACATGGCAACCAGCAAGCAAGTTAAAATGGGACTGTCTATTTTTGTCCTCCTTATTTCCATTTCCCCATGGTTGTTCCAACTCCAAACCACCTTGATCTCGCCCTTTCCCTGTCTTTGGCTCCACTCCTAACATCATAGAATAATTTTTTACATTCCCACATGGCCTCTATAACCTTCCGCTATAAATTTCACATAACCCCACAAGCCTTCTCAAATATTTCAGATATAAACTTCCTCCACTTATCATTTACAAAATATTCATCTCCAAGACTTTGAGTAGCTCCCTCAATTGTGTTTCCTCAATCCCTCATCTGAGATATGCTCTTTGGTCTCCCTTATCTCCTGTGCCTTAGTGTTTGTGTATCTAGATGGGGTTTACAACTCCTTCTATCTCTGGTCTTTTTTTTTAATCTTGACTATCTCTAAATCATATATGCTTATAAACCAGATATCCTTACATTCCAAGTATCTACATGTCCCTTATATTCTGCATATCTATAAGCTTGCTATTGTCACCTGAAAAATGTACTTAATAACACTAAGCAACCACTGGTAACACCTCTCACTCTGGTGACATCTCAAGTTTGACACATAATCTTTAAATATCCATTCCAGGTTTGTTGTCAGATGTCATGAAGTTTTCCTAGGCCTTTGTGAACGCAAGGCCTGTGATGTGATATGGCAGGCTGACTGACAATGCTATAACATTCTTTTCTACAGGCATCTTCTGCACTAGAACAGTGTTTTGTACAAGAACATGAAACACGACATGGAGATAGTACCAAAGCAATAAAGTTTGCCTTAAGCAAGGGCAAGAACTATTATACAGGACAAAACAGAGGGAAGTAGGAATATCAAGATGTCATCAGGTTGAATGCTAGAGAAAGCCACGAAATAGGTCTAATTAAAACAGGCTCAGAACAATGCAGTGGATTACAGGGCTGTACTATTATCATTGCCATCAAAGACTCCCCACAGGCCTGTAACTAGTCTTGTGTTTTACTGTCTCTGTACCACTTAGTGTAGAGACTGTTGCTGTAGCATTTCATTAATCAGAAATAACCTGATTCAGAACACTCTTTCATATAAGAAATGTGACTAACCCAATCTCATGTCCAATCTACAAAGAGATAAAGGAGAGCTTTTAGCAACTAAACATGAAATCGCTGATTCTAATCCCATATCCAGAAAACTCTGATTTACATAATTCTTCCTCCTTTACATTCTTCTACTTCTTCAGCTGAGCCCACTAACCAAAATGACTGTGTGCTCCTTTGCTGTCTACAGTTTCCCAGCTATTGATTTCAGTCTCATGCTACTCAGTGCAATACTTCAGCCTCAGCATGAGAAAAGTTGCTTCAGCACTTTAATGTCTTTCATTTGCAATACATTGCTAGCGCAACAAAAATACTCCATGTCTGTCAGTATTTCAGTTTTGAGGATCCTGCAGCACTCCAAAATGTTACTGTTACAGATCATACCTTGCTGCATTACACATAAGACAGCGTGCATCTAAGCAAAGCCACAAGTCACATATATATCCATTAACACCAAAGGCAATATTGGCATCCAAACAGAGGACTCATTTTCAGACAGCACTGAGTCCGGATTTTGTCTGACCATTAACTAAAGGGGCATTGGTTCTGAATTTGTCAATGCCTTATTTGAGAGGGTAGTACTGAAAAAAGTGTTGAAAAAATGGGCTAATCTGCAGGTGCCTTTAACCCTCTGTGGTCCAGCTACAATTATGGATCTATATATAATGTATTCCACACAGGCCAGTGTCTAAATTGAGTGCTGGCTATCTCCAGGTTATGCCAATTTATTCCTAATCAGATGCATGTTTTGCTGTGTCCGTTTCAAGGGCACAGTCATCAGCATGCATGATTACCTTAATGATTCTGTGGAGCACTGTAGTCCATCAGGATAATTGGAAGCACATTCATATTCTAGAGTGCATTCCTGCAATATAGAAATATTCTTCAGAACATTTTTAAAAAAAAAGAACAGTGCTGTATCCATCAAACACCCTGTTTCAGAAACTGGAAGAGGATCAAACACCATACACTTTGACCTTGAATATCAGGGGAGGGAAAGATTTATTTTATCATAAAAATTCTGTCATGGAATTGTAAAACACTGAAAAAAAGCTATGCTTTAAAAAAATCCTTTGTTTTGCAAATCACCTGAACATGATCACAAACTGGGAATCTTTATGCTGAAAAATAAATTGGCAGCTATCAGAGGGGAGTAGCAGGAGTGGGTTGCTCAGCAAAGAGAGGCAACCTGGCATCTGAGTGTGACAGCAAGCCTGAAAGGACATAACCCTCACTGGCATAGGCACAGAAAAATGGTACCACATGGTATTCACAAAAGCTTGGCAGAGTGAGCCTGAGAATGGTGACAAAGTTCAGCTGAAGACCAGTGATCTCCAGAGAAGCCCATGGTGATGAGGCAAGTCTGGGGCCAGCCAGGAAGCCAAGGTGCAGCAAGACACAAGGCCAGGCAAAGGCACCGCTGCAGCATTGCTCAGACAGATCCCAGTGGGGAGAGCCTGAGTTTAAAAGCATCACCCAAGTGAAGAGGACATATACCTATCAAAGCTTTGGAAAACTCTTGCTCAGACTTGTAGCCAACTCAAGGCCAGATGACACATCCTTTTTTTTTGTGTGTGTAGATCTGGCAGTCAGAACAGAAGGATATGGAATATGGGTGTTCACTGTCCTGACAGTCAAGAGACAGGTAAATAGTGCTGGTATTTTCCCACTTCTCTCTCTTTTAAGCTAAACATACTATGACAATAGTCTTAAACCTGTAAATATTTAAAATATTTTTGTATTTTGTAAACTGCTTTTGCTTTAGGGCAGAAGTGACAACAAAGCATTTCCATCACTCTGGTCTTTCTTTAAAAATCCTAGACCATCTGCTGAGAAACATGTGCTCTATCTGCTCAGATTTGGCAGGACACAGTATTTCCTAGTCATTCCAGTGACTGTTTACCTAACAGAAACAAGAAACATAACAGCTCTGCAGGCTTCATTTGATTCAAATGTTCTATTCAACACTTCAAGACACTAGAAAGCAAGATTAGCAACTGTGGTTTCTCAATTGTTCCTCTGACCAGCACTACTAATAGTCGATATCAGCATGCAATTAACATAAAACCAAATAATTATTATTACAGTAGAAATCACTCCCAGAAGCTCATACGTACCACAAGACAGCAAGAAGACTAAACACTTTGATTCTTCTTCTGCCACTGGAATCAATATTAAGGTTGTCCCTTGAGTAGGGATTCAGTCAACCTGAGAAGCTCCTCACAAGCAGTAGTTTCCACTGTCTTTTAATTACCTACACAGTATAAACTGTCCAGAGTGGTCCAGGTAATCTGTTCACTCATACTGCTTGCAGCTCTTTGACCTTTTCATAGCAACTACTCAGGCTGTTATGCTTTAAAGTTTTGACATCATTCTACTGCAGCCTTAGATTTCCTCCAGCATTCATATGGCGCTGAGTGATTTTCGTGAATTCAGAGTTATACAGCTGAAACCAACTATCAAGGATTTGATTTAATTCAATCTTTACAGTCTGAATAGACACTATTTTTTTTCCTTAGTTTAGATTTGCACCACAGCAGGAACTTCAATGCCAGGTAAGCTTTATAAGCAATATCAATGATGAATTGAAATAGGATGTAAATATTGTCTCTAAATATGCCTAGAAATGAAGCTACTCCATCAAACAACAAATAAACAAACAAGCAAAACAAGCCAGGAATTAATTTAATGTAGAACATCTCATACTGCTTAGCATTAGAACACTCCAGGTACTGGAACAAACTTGCAGAGGAAGAGTCAATATGAAAATACTCCATCACTTTTGAGAAGATCATCAATTAATTTATTTAAACAAACATATAAAATATGATGACTGCATAATAAATACTGGACTTAACTGACAGATGAAATTTTTGAGTCCTGTCTGACTAAAATATCACACAACATATCTTCCGAATTTCTGACAATTGTAGTGCAAGACTGAGTCCTAAGAAAATTCCAGGCAAGGAGTGAGGGTGCTTGTCTCCTAAATATTTCTCTAAGTGGCTAATGTTGACCCTTCCTCTTGCATGCATTAGAATATTTCTAATAGCCTCATTTTAAAATTTCTAAAGTCTTAAACAAATGGCTGAAAGTCATAACTCAATGTGAAAGCAACTGTGAATTACCCTAACTCTAATACTATTAAAAAACACATCACCACAACACTACTGGTTTTAAAGTATGACAGCAGCTCTGAAATAATGAAAATTTCAGGCCAGTTTTCTAACCCAGGCTGTACATAATTACCTTTCTTCAAATCATCACTTGCTCAAATGAAATAACTAATACGTATGTTCCAGTCTATTTCTGAAATCATATACATTTTTACAAAACCTGTATGAACACTTACACTTAGATATATCTCCATTCCTCCATTGAACTTTCTGTTCCTCTTGGCAAGAATAGATGACGAAGTTCAAAAATTGTGCTCCTAAACAATGCAGTATTTTCCCCCTGTATCTAGGCAGGTTGCGTGGTATTTTATTAAACTTCTGAAATATATCATGTTTGCTTACATCTGTCAACAATTTTAAACACTATCAATTTGTCAAAATATTTAGACTATAAATATTGGAAATGAGGAAGCAGAAGAGAAAAAAGTAAGAACATTTTATCCTTTCACACTAAAGCTAACAAAAAATTGTGATGATGTAGGGCTAAAACTAAATAAAAAGGTAACAGGATTAGTTATTATTAAGGCATTGGACCACAACTTCAAAATTTCCATTTTTGATCCTATTCCTCACCAACTGAGCTAATAGAAACCAAAATCATCATGAAGAGATTGCAAAACAATCAGTCTACATCTTTAAAAATAATAGTATTTTAAAATCAAAAGAAACCAGAACCTAAGTAGAGTTGGAGCAAAACCTAAGTTTCTGCAATTTTAGTTAGGGGTGGGAAGGTGGAGAGGGTCCTTGTTCACATTCCAGGCATTCATGTCAAGCTCTTCTGAAGCAGTACACATCTGCCAGACAAGTTCACCACCACTTAGCTGGCACGAGGCTTAGGGGAGCAATAGACTGTTGGAACTTCATTATGTTGTCCACAGTGAAATGCTAACATCAGACAGCCATATGCTGCCATAAAAAGTTTGAGAGCCAACAAGTGCTGAACAAAGCAGTGGGGACACGAAGTTATATTGCAGCACGCGTGCCGCAGGATTCTGAGACACTGTGCACCTGCAGTATTGGAAAGCAGTACAGGATGGAATAATTACATCATTGAGCAAACCGTGCATTGCCAGACGGCCATAAAGGAGCATCTCCTCTCCTTCCCCATACCTCTTCTTCCTTTTCTTCCCTTGAGAAAATTTACCATTACCTTTTACATAAAACTCCAACTGTTTTATGCAATATACAGCAACAAAACAAGTTCCTTCTCTCATCAGAATATATGGGCTTCAGCTGGTATCTAAAGAGAAGATGAAAACTCCATTTCCAACTGAAGTATCTGCATTTACTGGAGCAGAACCAGCCACGGGGCTAAGTTTATAACCAATCTACAAGAAGAAAGCCACATTTATAACAAGCCCAGCTGTTCTCTATTAGTGACATTGCCTCTATCTAGTCCTACTTTAATCAGAGGGGTTCACAAAAGTTGCTATTAAAAACAAATCGTTAACATTTGACACAAACTATGTGGCTTATTTTTTCAGAATGTTTTGCAGAAGGCACCAGGCAAAGCCACATTTATAATCTTCATTTTAAATTGCAATGTCCTATCAGTCAACTCAGCAAGCAATTAAGCCTAGCACTTGATCAAAGTAAAAGAAAATGCAGACTTCCTTCCTTTACCTTGCTTCTTGAGAGAAAATTTAAAGTAAACATTTATTTTATTTTATTATTGTTTGCCAAGAAGTAAGCTAGATATCTGGCAAGATAGGGGAGCTGGAATAAGTACTGAGATTTTTCAATAAAACAAAAATCTAATATCTTATGTCAAGTTTTTAGCTAGGCTTTTTTTATCTAATAAGGAAAAAATTATGTCTATGTCTCTCTACTGAGGTTCTGGAAAGTTCTTTTTCTGAGCTGACGTAGAAGCCATTGTATAAAACCAGCATATGTTCACATGTATAATGTGTGCAGACATCAAGGTATGCCTTGATGGACACTGCCTATAGTTTTTGTTGTTGTGATGTTCCCAGAAGCATCGTGTTTAGCAACAGGACTGTGAAATTCCAAGCATGCAATTCCATACCTAAACTCCTTAAACATCAGTTACTTCCTAGATGTATAAGGATCTCTGCCTTTTAAGTTTAACACAGTTAAACACATGGCAAAAGTTTTACAAATATAGAAGAGAATCACTGCTCTGAGAACAGAGACAACAAAGTTGATGCAGATCACAGAATTATTTAGGAAAGAACCTCAAAGATCATCAAGTCCAACTACAAACTTAATACTGCCAAGTATAACAATAAACTACGACTCTAATTTATCTGCATGTCTTTTAAATACCTCCAGGGATGGTGACTCAAGCACTTCCCTGGGCAGTCCCTTCCCAATATGTTATAAAAGGACCATTGGTAGAGCAGCAAACAGAATAATGCACTATCCTCTAATGTCAGCAGCATAATACATAGGAATTTAGGTCTGTGAACATGGCAGAGGAGTTCATTACAATGAACCTGTTATTTCCATGTCATCTATTGAGATACTCATTCAAATTCCCCTCTATGACAGGCTTCAATGTGGAATCATTAGGTAATTACATTCCCTCTCTCGTGCTATCTTTGTATCTATTTTTCTTTTCTGGCAATAAGTAGGAAATGGTTTCTTTTTAAATTTTTAGTCTCCAAATATGGTTTATTAAAATTCACAATTTTCCATGGTATTACTCTGTAGTTTCATGTGTTTGTTGTTTATTTTTCTGCCAGGATATTAGCCTCATCAGTCTGAATTCCTAAAAGTGAAGCAGACAAGCTACAGTAGCAATTCTAAAAGGATATTTTTTCATTTTTAAAACAAAACTCAAATTACGTTGATTTACCTAGAGAAGAAAATAAAATAGAAATACTGCTACTCTTCTACTTAGTGGTCTGATTAACTTCAGGAGTTGTAAATTCTTAAATTTCACTGTTGAGGAAACATCTTCATGCATCAGCCCAGATAACTGTGTTGATTGATCCACATTAAATTAACAACTTATGAGTACAGCAATAGCAAAACACAGAGAAAAAAAAACAAACATAATTTGTGGATTAATCAAAGTAAATTTATGCTGAAAGTAATTTTCATCAAAGAAGGTCAGGAGGAAGGCTCTACATGGAGGTGTTGTCTCACAGGACAATTAAACCAATCTAGCAGGTAGCTGCTGTGTGAAGTGGTGGTCCTGCCCCCTCACTGTCCCACACTCCCACCAGGAGATCACCCCACTTTCTTCATACTTGCATAGGTATGAAGTTGATAGTATGGCAAGACAATCCTGGGAGCTAAATTATGAAAAACAAACCTTAAGAGAAATAAACAAACAAAACCAAAAACAAAATCTGAGAAACAATATCTTCAGAAAATAACAGTTACATTTTACATATTGCCTTTGTAACTACTGGAAGGATTGTTCTAGGTGATCACATTATTTTTCAATTGGCTTAGGAGTATGGACAGGTCCCAGTTGACTGGAAGCTGGCAAATGCCCCAGTTTTCAAGAAAAGAAAGAAAGATGACCCTGGAAAATACAAGCCTGTGTCAGTCTCACTTCAGTGCACGGTAAGATTGTGGAGAAGATTATTTCTGGGAGTCATTGAAATTATTGTGTTTACCTTCAGGTAAACACAATAATTGGTCACAATACAAAGTTTGCCAACACTATCAATTTGGGCAGAGCTGTTGACTCCCTTGCAGGTAGAGAAGCCCTGCAGAGAGACCTCAACAAATTAGAGAGATGGGCAATCACCAAATGTAACAAGTTCAACAAAGTGTCAGATGCTGCACCTGAAACAGGGCAACCCTGGATATATGGACAGTCCAGAGAGCAAGAGGCTGGAGATCAGTGCTGCCAAAAGGGACCTGGGCATCCTGGTCAGTGGCAAGTTGAACACAAGTTAGCAGTGCCCTGGCAGCCAGGAGGGCCAACCCTGTCCTGGGGGGCATCAGGCACAGTATCACCAGCCGGGCAAGGGAGGGGATTGTCCTGCTCTGCTCTGCACTGGGCAGCCTCACCTAGAGTGCTGGGGGCAGGTTTGGGTGCCACAATATAAAAATTTCACTAAGTTCTTGAGAGAGCAACTGAAGGAGGGCAACAAAGATGGTGAAGGACCTTGAGGGGAAGCCATATGAGGAGTGTCTGAGGGCACTTGGTCTGTTTAGTCTGGAGTAGAAGAGGCTGAGGGGAGACCTCACTGCAGTTAACAACTTCCTCATGAGGTGATGAGAAGGAGCAGGCACTGATCTCTTCTCTGTGGTGACCTGAGAGAAGAGCATGAAGCTGTGTCAAGGAGAATTTAAGATGAGCGTTAGGAAAACTGTCTTCTCCCAGCGGGTGGTTTGGCACTGGAACAGGCTCCCCAGGGAAGTGTTCACAGCACCAAGCCTGATAGAGCTCAAGAAGAGTTTGGACAATGCTCTCTGGCACATGGTGTTACTCTTGGGGATGTCTGTGCAGGGCTATAAGTTGAATTCAACAATCCCTGTGAGTCCCTTCCAATCCAAGAGATTCTATGATTCTGGTAGAGATTTTCAGCCTGGTGACAGACTGACACCCATTGCTCTGACTGATGCTGAAGTTCAAGATCTAGAGCAAAATGTTATTAATTTATCTTAAAAAATGAATAGCAGGCTCTAGATAAACCAAGAATAAATACTTCTATTGTTTTCAGGAAAGAACTGGCACAGAGATTTTCAGAAACCAAGTTTTATGCAGTAAGCTGTTCTATTAGAGTATCGTGGAGGAGTTCACTGAAAAGATTTGGAATTACAAAGAGGAACATTTTAACTCATAACCTTTTCTTGACATTCTATTTGCTCTTAATCACCTGCACTTCATTTAATATCAGAACTATACTTTCTTAAATATCATTCTGCATATTCTGTGGGGGTAGGGGGAAAGAGAATGTACATTCTGAAGTGAACTCAAACAGGCACACTGGCATTTGCACAGAATGTCAGATGTTGGGAGAAATCAAACACTAAATTTCATCGTTAGCTGTCAGCTTGGTACTTGTACTGTTTCTGCTGCAGAGATATTTCTAGGAAGTCTACAATTCAAAAGGAAGGGAAAGGGTGAAGCCATCTTAAAATATGGAAAGACTGTGATAATCAGATATTGGTTAGTCTAAATGGTCTTGCCTCTGATTTTAGCATGGCATTAAAAGTCACAGGGAGCACATTAACTGTCACAAGCATGATTCTGCTGGTTCAGAGTGCTGGGCAGCAGAGAAATCAGCTGCTGCTTAGCCCACATCCCTGCACAATAGCTGCTGGTGGAGATTCTCTTGGCAGAAGACGTTTATCTTCATGTTTGTTGTACCTGAGCATTAGTCAGATTGTCAAAGCGACTGGCTACATTTAAGCTGCAGTGATAGAGGAGGTTTCTGTTCAGCCACTGAGACAGGATAGTAAATGAGCAAAAGAAGAGAAACATGGACCTGGCTTGCACAGCTTACCACAGAACACGTAGCTCTCAGACACGGGATGATTTGCCTTATTAAGTATTCATTAAAGTATGTGGAGGGACTTGGTGGAAGGAAACTCAGTTGGACAGAAAATCTGCTCACACTACCTGAAAAAAAATGCCACCTAAATCCTCAGTAGAATAGAAAACTGGGAATAAAAAATTTTTGCTTATATGTAATTTCTTGTATTAGTGATCCCAATGCCTGAAAGTCCACATCCATTTATACATTTACAGAATGAAAGGTGATATAGTACTTTTGAAAGCTATAAACAGTTGTGTACAAATTAAATCAGTGGAAGATAATGGGACAATTCAAAGAATATCACTATTTTATCTCTTTTTGTATTTAATCACGAGAGTATATACAGAAAATATCTCATGTGTCTGAAGCTGCCAATTAAATTGCTCTAAACTCAAGTAGTTAAAGGATTTCTTTTATTTTTCTTTCAATAATTTGGAGGTTAAAAAATGGCTGTCAAGGAAAGCTTTTAAGCCAGTATTTTTGGATATATTAGTAAAAGTTAGTATAATATCGTAACTGCTACTGACACAGATGACTAGAGGCAAGGAAGCCAACTTCTTTCCATTCATCCAGTATTGAAATTGGAATATTCAATATTGATATTTGACTACCTTTCACAAGGAACAACGGTTCTTCCCTGAGGCCTCCAGCAGCTTTGCCTCAGTTCTATACCACACATCCCTTCTCTAGTTCCCTGCTCCTCAAGGAATTACAGCTTAAATGAGCTGAAAAGCTTAAAAGAAACTTCAGATATGTATCACTATTTCTCTTGCAGACCCCTATAGCTATTATTCCATATGGTTGCTTGTTCCCTAATCAGACATGCATGTACTAAAATTACTGTTAAAATTATTTTCAGTGCCTCAGCAAATTTTTGCAATGAAGTTTGCTGTTCAGTTCTGTAAATAAATATTTGACCAGATACAAAGGACTTGCATTTCCTGTGCAATAACCTAAAGGATTCATTCTAATAAACAAATACTCATCCCAAAATCTTCATCTATCTACACAAACCTAATATTCAGCAATTTAAGTATAAGACTGGGAAGAGTTGCAGAAAGTGATATCCTGCCATAAGAATGTTTAATTGTATATTCAAAACAATTAAGATGCCATCTGTCTCCTACAGAAACAGTTTCTTTATTGTTTCCTCTATTTTTCCCAAGATTTAAGTAGAGAGAGGTGGAGAAAGGGAGCAGGGGCTGGAATGGCTTTTTTGATTAATTTTATACCAGCATGTCTTAGGGCATGCCCTGATCTATTGAGTTCCTTCCTTTTATGATTTTAGCTTTGCTCTTGCAAATCATTCCCACACTCTCCACCAGTAGAACACTAACCTTTAGCTTTTATAGAGTAATGCTGTACAGAATCAAAGTACAGGCAGCAGTCAAACACTGCACTGACATTTAGGAAGCAGATGACGCCACTGGGGAGCAAAGGGCCTCACAGCAAGAGTAATGCTGCTGAAGTATCTCTGGAAAGCTACCTTCCAGCTACTTTAAACTAAATGGATAATCCTGCCCAAGGGCATGGCTGCCTGGACTGTAGTTACAACAAACCTATGTTAAACTATTATCACCCTGGCTATCTCTCCACAACACTGGTGGTGACTGCTCTGTCATTTCAGTTTCACCATTCTCTTGACAGAGAGCTCTGTTATGTTTTGGGATTTTTTTTTCTTAAAATCAGTTTATTTCAGAGAAATGAAACTGAGAACTGTTAGACAAAGTTTAATAACAGAAAGGTCAAAAACATTGAAAGGATATTGTCTCCAGTGTGGTGCAGAGAAAAACAGGAGGACATGGGAAAGGAAAGAACAGAAATTACTTTAACTATGTCTGTCTTAGATAGAATAATCCATGTAACTGAAGAACTAAATCTTATCCATGAAATTGTACTTAATATTCTTCTCATAGCAGGGAAACTACTGTGCATTACATAGTCCCTTATATTTTCCTAAGAGAAATCACTTTTAATTGTCAGTGTTTTTGCAATATACCAAGATTTAAACATTATAATATAATTGACTGTGGTTCATATTTGAGTCATTAAAGACCTACAGCACTATTAATAAAAAACTATTTCTTTTGAAAATATACCCTTCTTCTGCCAGTGGAAGGAATGTGCCTGTATCCATATCATAGGCTGTATCTTTACATGCCAATGACTTTTAAAACAGTAAGAAAATAAGTCCTTAGTGAAAGACCAAAATTAAACATTTAGTGTTCTTCTAAACTGCTGCTAGAATTTTTTCAACAGTATGGCACAAGAGCCCAAGAAAGAAACAAACAAATAAAAACCCCCAAGCCTCTACTCCTGTCCAAATATGTACAAAGGGCATCTACGCAATCCCCTGGTATTAGAGTGCCACCTCTACTATTCCATCACTTTGAAATATTAGAACACTGCCCAGTTTTGTATTCACTCTAAGCAGGGAGATAAAGGTTGTCATGTACAAACTTCCTTGGGAACCACTAGAATAAAATCTGAGTAAAGATTACCAGTCTACCATTTAATCTTGGACAATTAAATAGTTCTTGTCAAATCTGTTCATTCAAAAGCTTGGTAGTTATGAAGAGTCTTCCAATACTTATAGTACTGCAAAGCCATTAGTCGAGTGGAAAGAAAAGAGTTAAAAACAGGTCTGGGAGAATAATAAATCATTGCTTATCAGTAGAGGAACAAAAATTACATCTTTAAGAAATACCTGTTCATTATATGCAAGTTCTTCTGCATGTATGGACATGTAAAGGAAACTCAAGATGATTTACAACTGCATTTACAGATCAGTTGTCTAGCCTTTTTTTTTCTCTTTTCTCTTTTCTTTTCTTTTCTTTTCTTTTCTTTTCTTTTCTTTTCTTTTCTTTTCTTTTCTTTTCTTTTCTTTTCTTTTCTTTTCTTTTCTTTTCTTTTCTTTTCTTTTCTTTTCTTTTCTTTTCTTTTTTCTTTTCTTCTCTCTTTTCTTTTTGAGACTTTGGTAGAAGGTGACAAAAGAGCAACACAGTATGAGGAGATTCATCTAGCAAGTGGATGGGTGAGAATGTACTTCAAAGATGGAAGAAGTTAATAGAAACCTCTCCTTGGCAAAACCTTTTTTGACATCAGATATACCAAATGAAGTAATTTCCAGTCAGATACCTGCACAAAGCTTTTGAGTTCTGAAGATTGCTAGAATTGTTAGAAACGAAACTAGGTACATCTTTGAGAAAAAAAAATTATTTGCAAGTGAGCCTTTCTGGATATACACTGATATATGATTATCCATGTGGACTGTATTTTTTCTAGTGTTTCTGTCAAATTCTTGGGAAATTAAAATCTCAAATGAGACAAGTTTCCTTTTACTATTCATATATTAGACAGTCCTTTTACATACCATTTGCAAGCTTACCTTAAAGTTTTCACTCACAAAACAGGCTTCTACCTACACATGCAAAATCTCCTTCCTAAAAGTCACATACAGAAAGTCAATGACGGCATCCAAATCAAAAGACAGAAAGTCTTCACCCATCCTCTAAAAAACACTCTATTGTAAAATTAATAGTGCTAGTTTAAGAGATAACTAAATCCCATTAGAATATATCTGAAAAATTACCTTTTAGAATCCTAAAAGGAACATCCACAGACACAAGCATTGAGTTTTCTGGAGTCAGCTAAATGCCTCTTGCTGTAACTTCAGTGCATAGTTAGTGCATGGAAATAGTGCAGCTCTTCTTTTGCAAAGTTCTTCAAAAACTGTCTACATCATCATCTAGTTCTCCTAACAGCCATCCACTCCCTCATCAACATAGAGTAAGTGCAGGTTTATCCCTCTGAATTAAGAGGATCAGAGTATTGTCTCTATTTTTTTTGCCTGTCGCCTTGACTCCTTCTGGCCTTGTGAAAGAAGGTTCCCACATTTGAGGTGGATGAATCATTCATGTAACAGCAAGTTAAAGTTTTTATTCACTGTTTCCCATCCAGAGTCACCAAAGTCAAAGCAATACACATGCATTGCCTACACAGGGCATGATTTTTCAAGCACAGTGGGTTCCTAAACCTCTGCATGAAAGAGATTCAATAGTATGTCAAATTATATCATATTAAAAAGACCAAACAAAAACCAAAATGAAAACCACTAAACTTCTTCCAAGATATTCTGATCATTTTTGTAAAAAGTAAGGAAAGGAATATTACTGCATAAGATATGTAGTGCCTTGTAAAATACGAAAAGTGGCATTCAGCCTTCCCTAGATGTTGATAGATTAAAAAATACCATTTTACATCAAAATGGTTAATTTCAGTGACCTTTCCACATTTAAAAAGAAAGATGAAAAAGCTTACATGAATTACACTAGTGGGCAACTGACAAAACCAAGGAGCTCATTTTATGAAACTTCAGTATCTTTCTTAACATGCAATCCCCTCAGTAAGGACATGAAATTCAGGACATTTGCTGCCATTGCAGGAATTAAATGACAGCAGCTGTAGAGAGAATATCTGTTTCTATGCCTTATTAAGGTCCAAATCTAAAGCTGACACAGTGCAGTAAGCTCTTGACAAGAGATGAAATTGCAAGGTTGTACCAGCCAAGGAGCCATGTCTGCTTGCTTCATCCCTTCCAGGGATGACTGCTGTCATGAGTAGATCACTTTGTTCTCCTATCAAACTGAGTGGCAGTAAGATGCCTGGTTCCATTTGTGGAAAATGTTCATACTGGCAACATCAGCAAGTCAAGGTGAGAAAATATTAGCTGGCACAAAGATTACAAAGAAGTCTGAGGAAAAAAATGGGTTTTTATCACTATTATACTTTTAATAGCTACCTCATATCAGCTATAGAGAAAATTCCAGGATATTGCTCTATTGCACTATGTAACAAGACAAGCTTGTTAATTAAATACATCATTGGGAAAAAAAAATTAAATAGAACCGAAACTGATTATGTGTCCCACTCCTTCACTTAAAAAAAAAGCACATTTGTGCATATCAGTCCTGAAATCATCTTAACAATTACCAAGCATAGTGTAAATGTAGAACTATCGACAAAGCAAGGAAAAGAGTAAGAGTCTTTGGAGTGGAAAAGAGTTTATCATACACACATGCACTCACATATGCATATTTATGTAAATAAGCATAGTGCTAACTTTGCTTTGACTGATGTAAAAAGCCCCTGTATCATTAATGAACAACACAGGGTACAACAACGATTATGAGTGAGAGATTTGGCACCATTAGTAAATCAACAGGTCGTACACTCTGCATCAGAAAAGGCTTGTCCTGTACAAATTTCAGCAGAAATTCTAACTGAACTGTACAAGTCCATAGATCCCCTCAGTTCAGGTTCAACTACTATGACTAAGCTCCCCAGGAAAGACAATCATGTCTGTAAGAGCAAAGTGCAACCAATATATACTAGAAACTCAGAAGTCATTCAGGAAAAAAAAAAAGATATCTCCTACTGCTCAAGAGAAAAGTACCAATAGTGAGAGAACAAAAAGAAATGCGTAACTGTTGCTCTTTCCCAGACACAAAATTATTATTTTACGAACACGCGCTTAGTGAACTTCTACGTGAACTCTTTTTCTAAACTTTTGTTTGAAACTGTAATCAAAAAGTCTATCTTCTCCACTCTGCTATACAATTCTTCAGAAAATCTGGCAGGAACAATGCCAAAGTTAATTTACGTGTCATGGGTCCCATAGTACAAGCATCTTCCCATTTTTAATTTCTTTTTTATTTGCCATTGCCAGCAAAACAGGTATTAGCATCATTGTGAAAGCCTGTTCTAAAATAATAGCTAGCCCGCCCTTCCTTCCTTCCTTCCTTCCTTCCTTCCTTCCTTCCTT
>VXBQ01002340.1:1361117-1396332 GCA_013400175.1 Phainopepla nitens
AAAAGGAGTGATTTCCTTCCTCCCTTCCTCCCTTCCTTCCTTTCAGAAAGGAAGATTTCATTCATTGAAATCTGACCTATGCTGCTCCCCTCTCAAGTTAACATGGACCAGCTGCCATCTGCCTGCTTATTGTGATAAGAGCCAAAGATGTTTTTAAAAATGCAGCATACTTTGACTGTGGAAATATATGGAAAAAGTAGAACAACACTTGACATTTACTTTCCCTCCATGGGTCCATTCTACTGATCAGATAAATAATTATTCCAACTTAATTACTGGAAGCAAGCATAAAACCTTTTTAGTAGCCATTCAAACCCCCTGTAATTGCTAACATGTTTAATTAGGTCATTTTGATCATGTATGAAAAATCTAGCCATTTTTTTGAGATTGCATATAGCTCATGAAAGTGTTTGTATCCTGCATGTTCTTTATAAGTGTTACGTCTCTGGAAGGAATGTAACCAACACCAGCATTAGGCTTCTGAAGTGAGGCATTCTCAGAAACACTTCAACATGAGGAGGAAAAAAAAGGTCAAGGTAGTTAACATACATAATTAAAAAAAAAAAAGATAGGAAGGAGGTAGATGAAATATTCAAAGATAAAATGTTCAGAGTATTTGTAATGCAAAACCTTATTAAAGCTATAATCATTAACTAAATTCTGTTTTAAAATATTCTGATAACTTCTATCATGTGTGCTGAATGCACCAATTCCTCTACTATGTCCATTCAAGTTATGGGATTTGTAATTAATGGATTCTACAGATGTTTTAGATTTCCTAGGTTTTTTTTTTTTGCACAGCTTTCCTTCCCATACAGTCACCCATACAACTGGAACATTGCAGTTCCACAATAGTTCCCTGCCTACCTACGCAGACAAATAGTAAATATATGACTTTTCTCCTATCATTCAAGTCATTTAATAGTCACTGCCATAGCACTCCTCTGCATTTTGCAAAGTCATAGGTTTCCTTTTTTTGTGGACATAGTAACAGTTTCACATTTTAGAGGTGCAGATAACGAGAGGACAGGTGGTGTATCATTGAAATAACAGAAAAAAGGTTCTACCTTTTAGATAATCCATCTTTTGTCATAGGTTGTATTTAATGAAGTTATACATTGGTTTTAGAGAAGTACTTAGTATGAACAATATACAGTATATTGAGCATAGGTGAGAAATGCACTTCAAATTCTCTCACTAAGCAAGCATATTCCAAACCAGACAAAGCTGCTATGGAAGAAAATTATCCACTACAATGCATTTTCTGAAGAGACTGATTTCAGCAACATGCAAGAAACCCCTACAGCAACAGTAGTTCTAGGGTTAGGAAGGGGATGGAAGACTAGGAAGCATCTTCACCATTCAGCAAGATCTGTTTATGATGAAAGGAATTGCAGCTGTACCCTAAATCCACTCCCAAACCCATGAAGGATATCTGCAGTTTTGGGTACATCAATATCTGAAGGATATCAAAGTATTAAAGTATGTCCAGGGCAGTAGAGACAAGGTGGAGAAAGGTCTCAAGGACAAGACTTGTGAGAAGTGTCTGAGGTCTCTTGGCTTGCTCAGCCTAGAGAAAAGAAGGCTTACAGTGTCCTCATAGAGTGACACTGTACTCTCTTTCCTCTGTGTATGTCTGTGTGAATACTAGCTAATGCCCAGTTGGACAGCAGAGAAGTACAGTTAGAGTTTTGAGTACCATCAAAGTGCTTTCAAAAGGTTCTGAAGGATTTGAGGGTCTAGGGGAGAACAGCTGCAGGCCACCAGGGTGTAGATGCCAGCCACTGGTTTGGCTGTGTGCAAGACCAGCTACCTGAGAATTGTGATGTGTGTTGCAGCTGATTAACTCCAGTCTTGCTAAGATGGAACTGAAAAGCTCCTCTAGGAAAGTCATCTAACATGGATGCATGTTTATGTAAGTTTCTGAGGATGCAGATAAAAGCACTGTTCTCTGTCTGTTCCAGTCTGTGTGCCTGGTCATAAGTACAGCTCAGGCAGGGGAGGAGATGTTTGCACCTGCAGGGAATATGTGCTCAGCCTCATTACAGCCTAGAGAGACAGAACTGCACCAGCCTCGTTGATACAGGAGGAATTCCCCAAGCCCTGTGGGCATAGTTACCTCTAACAGAATATAAGACCTGTGAGAAAAAAGGCAGAATATAGAGATGAATGGAGTCATGATAAATATATTCTATAGAATAACCAGAGCCATTCTACGCCAACATTGTTAAAATTTGGAAATGCATATTGCAGCCAAACAGCTTCATCTTGCACACCACTGGCAGTGAAAAAGATCTTCATTTACCTAAAACAGCTGCATAACAATGTCATTTGCTTCTTACTTACAGGATATTAGCAACTTGCAGCTTGAAAATCTTTTGAAATGGGGTTAGGAGCAGGAGTCAGAGAGAGATTGGGCTGGATGTGTGCACCAGGAGTCATCCTGAGACATGTAGAAAACCAGTGCTCAAATATTTGGGCAAATATGTAGAAAAACACCATCTGTTTCTAAATATGTGGGGCTTTTGCAGTCACTTTAGAATGTGTGTATGTTTCATTTCATCCAATCCTCTCTATTGTATTCAGAAATATGAATAACAAATACTTTTTCCAAAACTTCTGAATGTTGATTGAGGAATATATTATAAACTGGCATTAAATACTAAGTATGGAGTACAGATCTGCCACATCGAACCATTTTTAGCACTGTGGTTAAATTAATTAATAAATTAATTAACTGCATGAGTATAGTGTTCTAGAGTGAAAATTTTAGGTCTTAAAAATCCGTTTTGAACAGAACAGCTCATTCATAATGACTTAAAGCTTTCTTGCCATATAGAAAAATTGATGTTAGTGGAAGAAAGAGGTAAGAGCAGATGGAAGCATTTCTATGTCTTGTTTCTTAGGCATGAGTAATGTATGAGACAGCTGAAGTAAACATTTTGATGGATTTTCCTTTTGTACTGTTACTGTCTTGTCTCTTTTGATATTAATATAAGTCTACTATATAAAAAGTGAAGGCAGTCACATGGACTTTTTTGTATCTCTGCAGCTTGTGACGATCCCCTGCCTTCAGGCTGACTTGAAAAGACATTATTTAGTATTAATGCATCTTTGTTGGACTACATTTATAAAGTAAACCAAATAGTGCTTAATAAAATAAAGTAGCTGAAGCTGAGGACTGGAAATCCACACTTATATGCATTTAAGGGGACTTTACACTAACTTTAGTCTGGTCTGCAGTCCTTATTGGACTGCATTGCATCTTCTGGTTCAGCCCCATGACAAAGAAATGCTGCTCCACAGTAAAGCACAGAAAGAGCTCCAAGGCACAGAAAGAGGGGACAATAAAAAGATTTGTTTCAACTGCATTTGGGAACATATTTTACTTGATCTGGAACGATAAAGTAAACATGATCTGCCTTTGAAATTCTTCATCTAACATCAATGTCTCATTAAGATGTTTTTCCTCCATGCTGTGAACAGCCAGTCTGTTCTCTACTGAAATGATAACATCTCCTGTCCTGTCCTAAATTATAAGAGCTTCAGGTTGTCATTTTGATGGGATTCATTTTACCTTCTTTTAGTTGAGTGAGCTTTATTTCCTAATATCAGTCATCCAGATTCCACTGTCTGCTAGAGAGAAACACACCTCAAGATTAATTTTAGAATGGAATGGATCACTCTGAAAGTGCTGCTTAATCCACAGGATTGAGTGGGTGCCTAAACCTGAAGATTTCTAAATTTAGAAGGGTAGGTCATGGTGAAAACATTTTTACAATAAGTCATCAGAGCAAGTTTTGAAATCCTTGTTTATTATAATGGTTTAGCATTAACTTGCAAATTAATCTTTGTTCTTTTCTTAAATTAGTTTGAATTAGTTATTAATTAGAGTAATAAATTCATAGAATAGTGCAAGTTGGAAGGGATACATGCAGATTATTGGGTACAATTCCCTGCTTCTTGCAGGACCATCTAACAATAAACCATATGATCAAGAACATCATCCAGACACTCCTTGAATTCTGACAGCTTTGGTACCATGACCACTTCCCTGGCAATCTTGTTCCAGTGACCAACCACCCTTTCTGTGAAGAACTTTTCTTAACGTCCAGTCTGAACTTTCCCTGACACAACTTTGTTTCATTTCTTTGTCTCCTGATGCTTTCCACCAGAAAGCAGAGATCAGCTCTTCCCCCTTCACTGCTCCCCTTGAGAAAGTCACAGAATACAGAATTAGGATTTAATGAGAACATAGGACAAACAGCAGTTCAAGCACAAGAGCTGTCACACAAGTTTACCAAGCAGCAAGCTGTCCAAATATGACTAGACCTATTTAGCCCTTGCCCCTCTCTTTTCCCATGCCAGTTCATCCCAATCCACCAGGATCCTTCCTTTTCCAGCCCTTTGCTCTTTACTCTAAGCCTCCCATAATACACTGCACACACCAAAATCCTCTTCCATAAAATCCCGGAATTTATGACTGACTCATTACAAGTTACTCTTTCCCTTGTATTCCATAGCAAATCCTATTTGTCTCTAAGCTGTCAGTTTAAATGGTTTCTCGGGAGTGCATTTCAGTTCTTACGTCATCCTAGGGGATTTCACACCTTTTGCTCCCTTTGGCTGGCTGTAGGAGAAGCCAACTGAGCGTCTTGTATTCTCTCTAGTAAGGCGATACTTTACCTTTGATACTTCCATGTGTTTGTGTTCAATTTGCTTGGTAAATAGTCAAATACCTTTGAATATCCTACTGTCACTGAACTGCACAGCTTTTTCTACACAATCACCAACTTTAAATACAATTATGTCAACCTTACAACTGGTGAACCTCTTGCTGTAGACTGAGATGCAGCTCCTCATGTGCTGGTGTTACAGTGGGTGCAAATTACTCAATAGATTTTTTTTTTTTCTTTTCCAGGCTCCTTAAGTCTAATGATCAGATATTAAGCAGCAAAAATCCTCACACAAATCCATATGACTCCTCAAGCACAGGCTTTTCACCTCTCACATACCTGATACACCAGAGCATTTTATCTTCAAGTTTGAGAGGAGCTTACACAGGCTGTCAGTGCTGGCTGCAGCATTTCAGAATCAGAACATTAAGTCCCATTAAACTTCAGGAGGTCTTCTAAGTACAACCTTTCTGGTTTGACTGACCATGACTATTTATTTAAGATTAAAAATAAAATTTGTTCAACAGAAGCTAATCTTGGCATTTTTATTTTTAGTATTTTGAGGTTTTGCATATAAGCGAGATCAAACAAGTGAAATATCAACACCCAATTCACTGTCCTACCCAGCATCTTCCTCTTACACTCTGTCTTTTATTCCTAATTTACTTTATTGATCAGGATAATTATTTCATTGCTGAGGAGTCTGACTCATTGACAGAACATATATCACTAAAGCTACACAAGTCAATGGTTTATGATCAACTAAAGGATTTTATTTAACTTATTCCAAGGTGAAAAAGACATTGTGAGAAGGTCTTTTATATTTATTTTCATTACGCATCCTGGAGTAAATTACTGCTATATCTATATAGCGCAGGTAGGAATTCTGGCTTGAAAATAGTTTTTCAAAATTATTCTGCAAAAGCAAATTAACTACTTATTTTACATAGTTTTATTTCATGGTGGATTTTTAAAAATTAGTGTTATAAAAATGAGATTAAGTGCTATAAATTAGGGTAAGGATTCAGTATTTATTATCTTAACAAAAAAATTTAAATAACCATGGTTAGAATTACATATAAAACTTATGATTCATTTAAGTAAAATACTGTGTAACCACTTGATATAGCATTGTACAGACATTCAGAAAATATTTTTAAAAATACAATAGTAGCATAGGAATAATTTTAAGATCATAAAATTTCCCAACTTGGTGGGGATGAGAGGGTTGGGGAGGAAGAGAAGAAAGGAAAAAAAAAATAAAGCCCTGAAAGACACTAATGTCAGGATCTATTTTTGTATTGAAATATGTGTTATAAATACAGGTAGCTCAAAACCTCTTTTTCCAACAAACCAGCCATCACCTTTTGTTCACAGTTATTTTGCCTATAAACTAACAACAGTGTAAATGGGCATACTGCATGGGAATAATACTTGAGTTGGCATATACAGCTACACTTTTCAAAAAGAGTTGTTTTAATTTGCATGTAATTAAGCATTGAAAATTAATCTTTGTACTTACTCATTTCAAATGGTTTTTTTAGATGGTCTTTTTTCTTGTACATCTGTAGTAGTTTTCCTCACTAAAAATAAAATACGTGTGTATAAAAAAGCGAGCGACCTTGCTTTCCAGTACAGATTTCACTAATGCTATTGAATACATACTTATAATGTTGTAGAGAATTTTGTTACTCCCTGTGAAAAACAGAAACAGTACCACAGTTTAAAAACGAGCATTCAAAATAAATATTCCATCCAACATTTAAGTAATCACCCAACTGAAAGTTTTTTATCATACTTGTTTCAATATTTTAACTACTACAATGTTTTAAATACAAAAAGGAAAATACTTCTGAGATATGATTTGGGAAAATGTCATTTAAACTAGTCTGACTGCAGAGACTTCAACAAATGCATATGTACTCAGATTCTTGTGGTATTCAATCTTCCAACAAGGTAACTTACCTCTCTCCCAAAAACAATGTAAAAATTACTGATTACATTAAAATGTGCATGCAGCCAGACTGTTTAGTGCAGAGTTATGCTTTAAGCACCAAGCAGACATACATAGTTTCATCTAGGGTCTGCCAGTTATTTTATGATAGTGACAACGAAATTGCACCAAGAGTTCGAGAACTCCACCAGGAAATTGGTGATACAGAAGAAAGCTGCAAAAATGCTCACATAGGGCAGTTCAGATGCAGTATTTGACCAATTTCAAAGATGCCCAAGAATGAGAGAAGCGTAGAAGGCAGCCCATGTTGGAAGGAAGGCTACAGTCAAGAGGGCATTTGGGAACGAGTTGTCTGTGCTGCCACTATTGCACAGCACTCTGTTGACAGCTGCAGTCATGAATTTGCACATGTTAAGATTCCAATGCAGCAAGATACATTTTAGCTTTTACAGCCAGCTCACAGCTGGTGCAGCTGAGAGGTGTGAGTCATTTCTCAGCTATGCAAACACAGGGTATAAGATGCAAAAATTCACCCAGTTTAGCCTTCCACAAGGAGCACCCTGATAAACTCGGTAGTAGAACAAAAACTGAGTAAATGACATATGTGTGGACTTCCAGCAGGCCAGTTTAAAATTAAGTGGGTGATATCACCTGAGAATGGTCAGGCCGAGAAGCTGAGTACAAGTTGCTTCTACAAGTCCTCTGAAAAACCATTATAACTTCCCCAGAAGCATAATTTCAAAGTGCTGTTGTTCCTGCAACCAGCCATAGGCAAGAAGTCATTTAACACACCATGTTCCCACCTTGGTGAGTGAACTAGCCTTAAGGCAAGTCCTCCAATAGAAAACATTAAAAATTCATAAAAACATTAAATATGGGATCAGACCAACAGCAACAGAATCCAGAAAGGCTCTCATTCCTTAATTCATTCATTTCACTCTATCTCGTTCCCTAGTACCTGTCCAACATGTGGTTGTGTAATATATATGATTTTGAGATGTTTCTAATTTCCCTATAAATATATTTGGTTTTAATTTTTTAATTCTGTTCTGCTTCTTTCAACATCATAACTAAACATGTAGAGACTAATAAATAAAAGGAACATATAAATTTTTCAACTTTGATTATAGTTTTTCCAACAAATATCCGGTGGGAAGGAAATCACTTAGTATCTCTGTGTCTTACTTTTCATGTTAGTACATTATTGTTTGTAATTTTACTCAGAAATCACTAATAATAGTCACACCTATTATATCTCATCATTTGAGCCACAGATACGTTCAAACAGTTCCCCCCTTCTCATGCTCCCGCATAATCAACAGCCCATCACAACTTGCACATCTTTTTAATCCTGCACAAATTCTGCAGTTAAAAATCACAGTAGTAACCTACATCTAATTACTAACTTTTCATGGCTAGGATTTGACTAAAACAAACACAAACAACCCTAAATTCAGTGAGCTCTGTAATATATATCTCAAAAGAGCTGTTAGTATGTGAGAATATTTGTGAGAATAGGCCTTGCACTGGAGCTGTGGGTACTATTTGCATCTAGGGCAGTGAACAACCTCATCTCAGGCTGACACACACAGGAATAATAATTATGTAACTATACTAATTACAGTCATTTCAACTGCACTGCCACTACTGCCAAGAGTAATGGACAAAATAGCAGCTGCAAAACATCTTCCCTCTAGTAAGTGCCCTTTCTTTTTTACAAACTTTCTTGTAGACTGATTTCTTAATGTTATTTTAGTTAGTATTTGGATGATATTTCACATTCTTGCCAGATACAAGACTTAAGTACATTTATTAGAACACATTCCTGACTTGAATTTTATCCAATACTGTTATTCATCTAAGATGCTTGGATGTAATAGTCATCTATAATTCATGAAGTGTTCCCTTCTTCACTGACTATAACCGCTGCAATAGTGAAAAGTACACATTGAATATTGCATACATAACCCAAAAATAAAATGGAAAAAAGTTCAAGACACATGAAGAAGAAAAGGCTCTTAAAAAGAGAAAGGAAGAATGTATTCTGCACTGCCATTTATTAAAGATCTGCCAAATCTATAGCAAACTAACAGAAACTTTTTTTTTTTTTTTTTTTTGTGGGTGGGACTGGGTAGAAGTTACACACATGCAAAACACTAAAATACTTCCACTGCTTCCTAGCACTTATTGCTTTTGCTGATTGATACGCTCAAAACCCTTTTCATGGGCAAAAGGAAGAATGTCAATAATGATCACCAATTATAAAGCAGGGTGAACTTATATCAAAACAAGGGGGAACTCGAGGGTCACCTTTGGTTTAGATATTTGGCTGCTCCAAAGAGTCATCAGTTTCTATAAGCTGCCTCCCCTGAGATAATGAGTAGAGAACAATGTCCTAGTGTGTGACCAACCTGGTGTGTGCAGGGGAAAGTGTGTATATGGCTCAGCCCAGCATAAAATATAAATCTGGACAACTAATAAAACAGTGTTTGAAAAAAACTAAATTTGTTCTGACTTCAACTACGTACTCCTTGCTTTTGACTGGAGATACACAGCATCAGGACACAGAGATTGAGAATAGGAATCACATTCCTTCCATCATTGAATTATTTATTGCAGTTGCTATATTATGGAGTGCATTGCTGTATGCCTCTGCTAAATAAAAATTCCATGTCATACAAAATATATCACATTAGTAAATTTGACAGTAAACATTAAATCCTCCCTGTGGAACATCTAAAAGAACCTGACTAGAGACAATTGCCTCTGTTTGTCAATAGTTCACTCCTCACCTGGAAAAAATTGGATGAAGAAGAGGCAGGGAGTTCCAGCAAATGAAGAGCAAAAGAGGGTCAATGGAAGAGAAATCCAGGCCAGCAGCTCCTGCTCAACAGGGAAAATCCTCAGGATGGAGCTGCAGGAGTAAGTGAGCAGGCTGTGGAGCCTCAGGGAGGATGAAGTCTCAGGACGAACACAGCAGCCCTGTGGAGATTAACACCTTAATCCCCGGCACCACAGCACAGGGGCAGCCAGAGTCTTTGGTCCAGGTCCCTGCTGGGGTTCCCCATGACACCAAGGGCATTACCAAGCTGCAGTGAGTGCCCAGTTACATGGGCAGGTGGAGCACATGGGGAGACGCTTACAGAGCTGGTTTAAATCAATCTGGAGAACAAAGACCAAGGAGGCTTTCTCAGCTACATGCTCTCTTCAGCTACCCTCAGAAGTGCAGGAGAAAACACAGTCAGGATCTACTTGCAGCTACACATTGAAAGCACAAGAGATCTTTGCTGCACCAGGGGTAGGACTGTGCTTCTCATCATTTTCCCAGGAGAAGAATTTTGTGTTGTCTTTCAATTTTCTAGAAATTGTTGTCACATCAGAGAAGATGCAAAATAAAATCAGGAAGGGGTTTTATTCTCTAAAACATAAAATAAAAAAAAAAAACTCCCTTAATTTGAAAAACATTTCTTCATATGAAATAGTCAAGAAAGAACACACATCATTAGCCACTTTGGGGTTCATTTCTAAAATTTTTTCTGTGCTTCATTTAGCTATAAGCTGACAAGAGGGATTCTGTGTTTCTTCAATATGAAGTCTCATTCATCAGGACACATAAATCCCTCTGGAACTGCTTCCCAGATTGCAACATCTAACTTGAAGGATCTTTGCTGGAATTCTACTTAATGTGCATGTATCCTTCCACATTTCCTATAAACCAGAACACCAGAACACACCTTGATCAATGGGATTCGGTTATCGACTCATGAGTCCCCTGCTAGTGTAAGACCACCTGACAAAATACTGGTGCAGAAATGTTTTTGAAGGGCTAACTGCCTCAGTAACTGGCCTCTGAGTTAGCTTGTCAGGGCACTTATGTGGCAGATACATACCTTCTGGACAATCTGGTGAGAAAAGGAGACATTAATCACCTCTGAGTTTGTGAGTCTCAGTACATAGATATTTCATGTCATAAAACTCTAGAAATACATATACAAACACATCAGTGATGTGGAAATCAGCTAACTGCTAGTTTCATAGTGAGATTAGATATAATGGGACGCAAGTGATTTATGGGGTGACTGAATGATGGACATAGCTACTCATTAAAGACATTTCTTTGGGAAACTGTGTAGGCTGAAGAGAAAGCTGCCTAGAAGTCAGGAACTGGATCACTGTGTAGTTAGGTTCAAACAGAAACTGAGAACATTGGCAGGACCCTCCTGCTCCCTGGAGAGCATAAGGGAGTAGCCTGGCATGAAAACTGACAAACAAGCAGGCTGGCCAGTATCTCCCGAGAGCAGAGAAAAAATCAAAACATTTCCTCAGAATCAGAAAGTGTTTTTCTTATGGAAGGTTTTCAGTGGTTCCTCCTACAGTGCCAGGCCATTAAATTTGCCGTATGTCCCCTCACTGTTTTCACAAAAAAAAAAAATCCAAAAAGGCTTTATTGTACTTATTCCCTTCTCTCCTTCTGTTTTTATCCTCTCTTCCTGAATCTTGAACACCACTCTGTATAAAATTATTCATAAATATTAATCAGAGGAAATATATGGGGAAGGAGAGCACAGTTAATGACTGCTTAGAGAAAGATCTATTTGATGGGAAATTAAATTATTTCATTACATTATTATTATAAGTTGTTAAAATTATAATTAATTTTCATAAGTATTGTAGCAATAATAAAGGAATGTCAAAATGTGTTGTCTTTGCAGTTTTTTAATACAGCATGAAAACTTATAGCAGGAAGAATAGTCTCTTCAATACCAAGATGTGTTTTTTTGCTAAGAGAACCAAAAATATTACATAGATGCTCACGAAAACACAATGATGTCCAATAGTTAGGAAAATATTGAAAGTGTATTTTTTAACATTTTGTTAAAAAACTTTTTAAATAGTGGATTTATACCTCTTTCTGCACAGTCAATCAGAATAAAATATTTACCAATATTCTGGAAAAGACAAACAGTATCAGAAAGCCTATAGAACAAAGAAGAGGAAGAAATAAAATATTCTATTTTCATCTACTTTATAAATAGTTCTATTTTATAAATCTTCAGTAGTAAAGAAAAAGAGCTAAACCACAAGAAACTTTCTTTTTTAACCACTTAAGCCCTATTCTCACTCAAATTCTGATCCATCAAGTCAGGTCTTAGCTACAGTTAACAAGTAATTGTTCTCCTCATCCTCAGAAAAATACTTCAGTTCTATAGGGAAGTCTTCTTTTTTGCTACTGTACATAAAAGGTTATGCTCATTTAGACTGCCACATGCAAAACCCTGTTTGCATTGAGAAATTAATTTGCAGAGAATACCTTTTATGGTGCACAACCAGAGAAGAAAGAGCACGGCACATCAGACAGTCATCCTGAAAGAGAGCCGGTTTCTACAGTTTGTCTCAGTAGTGAATAAAGATCAATTTAGGAAACTCTTCTATTTATGCATGGCATGATATTAATTTCTAGACCAGAAAGTAAGAAGTATTTCTGGTGGAAATATCCACCCAAGATTTACAATGTCATTTTTTGCTGACAGAAAATACTTTAAGACAGAAAAGGGTGAAGAAGATATGATATTAGGATACATGGCAGAAAGGGAAAAAAAAAAAAGAAAAAAGAAAAAAGAAAAAAAAACAACCAAAAACAAACCAAAACAAAACCACAGAGGCAAAGAGAAAGAAAGAAATGCATGGATGAGTTTAAGGAAAAAATAACAGAAGGACAACTGGCAGCTTGTTATGCTAATGTAAACAGACAACTCTCAAGCATTCAGGCTGAAAATGCAGCTCCTCTGCAACAGCACATGCTACCTATGCTCATAGTTTGCATTTCCACTGAGATCAGACTCCATTCTTTCTTTCCTAAACTACATTTTCAAAGCAAAAGTGTGACTTCTATGTCTTACATCATTTTCCAAAGAAAAGAGGGGATACTAAGGGAAAGGTTCACACTTACATAATTGTTTTGTTTGCTTGTTAGTTTTCCAAATTTAATAACTAAAAATTATCTTCCAGCAATTTCAGCATTGCAAAGTCATCATAAAAAATCCTTTTTCATCTGCTAAAATCTGATACATGGTGAGAGTACAAATGCAGTCAGTTCAAATCAGGTTATCTCAACTCAAATCAGTAATTCAAGTTCACGAGCTCCTAATCTGACCTTAGAATAGGATGACGGAATAGGGATGACCTATTGTGTGATAGAACATTTTTTAATGGTTTCTTCTGACTACAGAAGTTCTATGTATTTGTAAATATAACAGCTTGGACATAGCATGCAATAACTCTTTGCATTTTGCATACAGTACTACTTATTATTCAGAGATGAAATTGGAATTAAGCAGACAAATTTAGGAATAATTAGTCCCCAACGTAAATGTGCTTATGTCAGCAACTACAAAGACTTTTGTTCCTAGCACCTTACCTTCCATGACTTTTATGACCCCAGCCATGTCAAAGATTTTTAATATTTAGCTGAAATCAAACTGACTCCCAAACCTGCCCACTCCACATCTATGTCAAAATCCCACTGTTCCCATGCTGATGTTGGCCTTTAAAACATACGTTGGAAGAGAAAACACCCTGAGACAGAAGTGTAATTTTTCCATCTCATTCCCACAGGATATATTAGGAAACAAATGCTCTACCAACATCAATTTATGATGGTAGTTCCAGTTCCACCACTTCTGGGATACTTAATATCTATACACCTAATTAATCCAGTAGATTAAGGGAATAAACAAACACATGTGGAAAAAAAACCTATTTGCACTGGACACCTTTCTGTGCAAACCTACACAAAAGGTAAGAAGGCAAACATTGTTCAGTATTCTTATCATAAGCACTGTTAATTTAATTTTCTTAGAATTTGGATTTGAGAAAAATACAGTTCTATCTTATAGAAACAGTGGTAATTATTTTAATGCAGATTTTTTTTTTCCTATATTGAATGCAGTATGAAAATTGAAACTATCAGGTTACTTAGGCTATCTTGATCTACAAGAATTTCAGGGAGTGAGCTCTTGCTGCCAAATTGTTATCTAAGTCGGACATATTCTCTTAATTCTTGACAGTATGCCAGAAGAAATAAAAATTAATAGGGAAAGCAACTAAACAAAACAAAACAACTTAACAGAAGAAATTACCTTGAGCAGAAACACTCCCATAATAATTTTAGGTTTAGCTTTAGAATCACTCTGAACCAGTAAAATTTTGTAGCTCTCCATGCATCTTTGAGTTACAGTACTACAAAAACTTTCAATTTCAATATCTCCATAGTTACCTTTCACTCAAATGTCGCAATGCAAGACAGAAAGAAATCACTAAAAAAATGCATTTAGTCTATGATCACAATTCATACTGCAACAAGGCAATGTCTTACTCCATTTTCCTTTTTTCAATCCATGATCTTGCAATGCATTTTCCATAAAGAATGAAGTATTAAAAAGAGTCCTTGCATTAAAAATGGCATTTTCACTATGTCAGCAATTTCCTGTCTGACTCAACAGTAAAACATCATTCAACATCCCACTGAAATCAGTTTTATAATACCTGTATATATCTTGAGTCCTTCCACAGAATATTCTGCAGTGCTAAGAACAACTAATAACTTCTCAGACTTTTAAAGAAGTGTAAAACCTTTGTAATCAGAGATAGATCCATTTTTATCTGTAATCAGATAGAGCCATTTTTATGCATCTTATTTACTTAAAGCAATAGTTTGATATAAAGCCCTACTTGAAAAGATTTTTATTCATATAATCAAATCAAAACAAAGACACCTAGGACTGACTCTGCTAATAATGGCAAACACTGCAACATCTGCTATTGAAGCAGCAGAAAATAACAGACTAGAAGTTGGAGTTCTCAGAAACATGACCAGTTTCTCAATAATTTTACACTTATTGCCAGCTGCAGTTCTGAAGGGAAAGATTGGTGTGATATTAATGGTTTTAGCCTTTAAGTGGTGATTTAGCATTGGAGCACGCTTGTCCTGCTGAAAGCGTGCAGGAACTTATGTGTCATTAATTTGAAAGGCAAATAGCCTTGCAGTTACTGAATGGTAAAAAAGAAATCCTCAAGGGCAGTGCTACACTACAGCTAAGGGACAGAACACAATGTTGATGCATCACCTTGTTTTTAAGATTCCACTGAAGTTTATGACGAACTTTGTTCATTGTCCTTTGCACTCTCATTTCCTCTGGAAATAATACTTTGCTTTCCAAAGTATTCATACACAGGGATTCATTTAAGAATGAATAAGACTCCAAGTCCTGTTGAATTCCAGGTCAGGGAACATTGAATTAATGGGGCAACATCTCACTCAGGTTGCTTCTAATAAAACATGACTTGAGAAGTTGACTAATTAGTTGACTAATCTGAAATAAATAAGGTAGTCCACCCTAAAATAATGATTGTTTGCTTTAAAAAATCCCAAATAACAAAATACCCCTTTAGCCTCAGTCAAAGACACTAAAGAACAAGCCTGAGGAGATTCACTACTGGGTAATGTAGAGTCACTGATATGTTGCCAGCGGCAGGGTGCATATAAGGGGTATATTTCGTTTAAGCAGAAGAGGTGCTGAGACAAAACAACAGCTGGTCTGTGCAATTCCTCTCCAAATAAAAAGTATGTATTTTGGCTAGGAACTAGGTGCACTCAAGTGCTGTGAACTCGAAATCTTCAATTTTTTAATTTTATTTTTTTTTTACTAGATCAGTATCCCTGAAGGCATTTCCTTCAAGCTCTCATCATGCATCTCCTTGTACAATACATGAAGCAGTTCAAGAAAACTTACATGGTGATTGAAAACAGAATGGCAAATATATACCTACAAATTGAAGAAAGCTATGACAGATTTTAAGCTGTTAATGCATCATGTTCTTTACAGGATGAGACTTGAAATAAATGTTCCCTTTAGTAAGAAGCTTTACTTATCTCAAATAACTGTATCATGACCACTTTGAAAGTGAGAAAGGGAATGGGGGAAAAACAATACAACAATTGATTTGAAAAGATTACTTTCAACAAAGGGCAGTAAATTTATTGGTGCACTACACCTTTTGATTTTGAGATGTGTTGTAGGGAGACACTATTGAGAAATGAAAATTAAATTCTGAAATGAGTCTTTAAAAGATGGATAAATATAATATAAAATTGCAATTTAAGTTTTTTAACTTCAAACAGGCCAGATATTCAGGGAATTAGTCAAGTTGAAATTCAGAAAATTAAGTCTCTTATCTGGACACACAGGGCACAAAAGTAGGGAGTGACATGGACTCAACTACTCAACAGTCAAAGTACTGAATATTGCTCAGTATCAACCATTTGGTGCACAAAGATTTTTTCCCCCACCATTACCTTAGATTACAGAAATATAAATACCCTGCCCCTTCATCAGCACAAGCCACAAGAGCAGATTTAAAATTCTGATATCAACAGACCTATGTTTTTCTTCTCTCAAATCACCTTGTTAATTCCCTGAAAGTATGAGCTGAAATATACAATAATGTTTCATTCATCTGTGGCTCACTACAGGATTCTTCGTAGCACCACAGAGCCAGTCTAATGGCACAGATCTGACTGTCAGCAGCTTCTGCACAGCATCCCAGCTGCTGTTCTCAGCTCCTATGTGAGCCTCTCCACCCATTCAAGTCAAAAATCACCTAATGAAAAGCTTTAAATATGTATTAACATACTTCCCACACTACAGAACTCCCCCATAGACTGTTTCAGTTTCTCAAATGTCTTAAAGACATCAGCACAACATTATTGTAAGATGCACTTGTTTAATAGTCCTCCAGGGTCACTGACTTGGGCACATATTGCAAATTCTGAGAACGCTACACCAAAGAATTCTTTGAACTAATTCTTTATATGTTCTGTCAGGTAAAAAAATAGGAAATAATCAGATTTATTACAATCTAGCCATTAATTTCATAATAATTATTCATCTAAGTTTTTTGGTTTTTTGGGTTTTTTTTTCAAAATAAATCAGTTTACTGGCTACTGGGTTCCAAATTCAAATGAACAAATGGCAGATCCAGATCACTTGGTAAGTTTATAATTCATCCATTTCTGGATGCAGGTCTACTGATTCACTCACCCAAGATCTTCCTCTGTGCTAACAGAGCACTGTCACAGTTATGCCAGCTCATACAATACAAGTACTGCCCACTTCAATAAGATCTTGAAGACTCATTAAATTTTGCCTTTTTTTCTTTTCCCATCAAACACCGGGAAACATAAAACATGACAAACACCACATACATCTCTACATACTACCTTTTCATCCTGACTCTGAACTGCTGTATTTTGCTTTGAATCTCTCATTTGATAATATTTTATTGTAACATTTTGGATTTACTTTACTAATGGAAGAACTAGCTATTAGCAGTTTTGCCTAGTTTGTCACCAATTAATTATGGTCTTTTCAATGTCCTCAGAATTTTATACAAGAAGTTAAAATAAAAAACTTATAACTATAACTTAAGTTAAAATAACTTAAGAGCTGTTAAAACCCTTCAGTTTTCAGTCTTTTTTATACATATGACATTGTTTTTTAATCAATTTCACAAATATGGAATATGTTACATTTTTGCAATGCCCATAGCAATGACCTTCAGTTCAGTAATAGTTTCTCTTACTGAGTTACATGAACATTATTCAAATTGAAGTGCTCCAAATCCTAGCTCCTGTCACTAATTCACATGATAACCATTTTCCTTCCTGCTGGCACATGTTGGTTTTAAAACCTATGTCAGTTTTGATTCACACTGAAAGAGAATTAATGTTCCTGTGAGACTTCTAAAAATTATACTCTTTTGCTTAAGCTATTTACTTCATTTATGTTATTATTGATAGTACATTCTGTTCAGAAATAACTCAGAGACAAGAAATCTGATGGATCTTCTATGCTGTCTCGATTGACTGGTAATTTTGAGCCTCAGCACAACAGAATCTTCCGGATAGCTTCCTACAAACTGCCTTTATAGATAAAATGCCCAATTATTATGGTTTTTTTAAATGATCAAACCTAAAATATAATAAACATTAGTGATGATAGGCCTTCACAGAAGATGAAAAAGCAAATGTTTCTGCATTTCATCGCGCAGGAGGGAATAATGTGAGTAAGATTGCTGCTGCTGTGAAGAAAATTAGTTAGAAATAGGCTGTATGCATACCATGTACCAACACAGGACAGGTGCTTTTGCTGTATTGAATCTGGAGAGCTGCATTGCTTTACAATGGTGCAGAAGAAAGGCAGTGGGTCACACAGGCTGCCTCCGTGGAGAACAAGCACAAATTTAATACTATGTCACTATCCATATACATTTTAGAGACAAGATTTTGAAAATTATTTCATTGACTAATTAAAACAAAAAAAAAATATGCCTGATACTTTTGTCTGGAAATTGAACTTCCTCACTGTCCAAAATCTAAATTTATGATCCTGAAGGGAAAAATAGGACATTAGGAAGAGCACATTAAAGAAAGCTCTAAATGCTAGTCAGAGTACGTGAATTTAGGAATGCCACCAGGATTTTGATTATTTTAAAGAAATTGCCAAGTTCTCTCACATAAAAGACAGTTCCCTAGATCTAAAGAATCCCCATTAATGTAGCATGATTCAATAGCACCTATCCTGTTTCTGTGCCACAAAGTAATGAGGCAAAACATACTGTGTTTGGAGGAGAAAAAATACAGTTTCTGCTGAAAGAACTTTTTGTTGAGAAGTACTTCTTTAGACATGCAGGCCATCCTTTACTGTACTCTAATGGAGACTGATCTATAGGTGGAGCACAAAAAAGTAGGCAGAAGGATCAAATATATATTAAATACTTCCTAGATTTGTCACATATTTCCTAAAATCATACATACTTGGAGACAGAATGTACGACCTATTTTTGTAAATATTATTTAAAAAAATCAATGATAACATTTAGTAGATAACATATTACTATCTCTCTATCATAGTCTGGTCCCAAGTGCCACAACATGAAATTTAGACAGCTTTGGAAAGGAAGCTGTTGTAAACATACACAGACTGAGAATGTGGTTTCCCTGGCAACCAAAAGATCTGAGAACTCATTCCTTCAGGTTGCAATTCTGATTATGAGCTTCCACATCTGCTTGCATAGGAATGAGACACCTGGGATTACATTTCTAGAGTGATGAGTGAGAAATTAGAGAACAATATACATTACATAGCTAATTTTGTGCAGTGATGAAAATGAGTCTTCTGTTGTTCATTGTCATGGACCACCCAGAATATCTGAGGACACCAGTATTCATACCCTGATTAAGCATCCAGTCTTTTCCCTGCTTACCTTGACAGAAGCCAACACCTGTAAGAAAACCAGTGCAGATGCTCTCTTGCTTTGTACTAATGTGGGTTAATGGACGATTTCATTAAGGAGATTGTAGGCATTCCGTTCTGTTAAAGCAGTGTATAAGCCAGAGAAAGGAGGAAACATTGCACATTAGATGGTGATCAGGAAAGAGTAGGGACTTCTGCTGGCTATTTCCAAGAACAGCAGGTGCAAAAAAACAAAAATCATTTCCTGTAAAATTTGATTTGACTCACAATATGAACAAAGCTACAACTCAGCTGGCTTACATGGAGGGAATTACTGCAGCAGGATGTTTTTTTTCTCTAATGTCTTCTCTGCAAATACTCAATGTTTGCTATATGCAAATGACTTTTTATGGATGCTGTCACACCAGCAGGGTTATTTTGTTCAGCCCAACATCTACAGGCAAACTACCTCAGCTAGGCTGTGATTAGTAAGTCTGAGCAGTAAGTGAATTTTCAACACTTCTATTCAACATAGTTGATTCACTCAGACAGTCCTACGTTAGATCAGCTGAAAGTATTGGATGTGTTATCATAATTAATGTCTTTTGGGAACAAAATAATTTTTGAAGGGGTTGTGGGTTGGTTGGTTGCTTCCAAGATAATTTAATATACTTTCATGAGGCAAAATGAATGGAAAAATTACTTCAGTACTCTACCTTTCCCAACTAAATGTGTTCTGCTTCTGACTGAACAACTTTTGGTTGTAGATTTCTAATGCTGAGAAATGTGCAGTAAGTTTTTGCATATATAACCAAAATTATCCAAAGAAACTGTCTTGTGAAGACTAGTATCCCTAAAAACCATCAAGGTTTGCTTTTTAATTTCTTTGACTTATTTTAATCCAATTTATAGCATTTTACTAAGAGTTTTTGAAAACTGAGGCTAAAAATATTCATGATAGCATCTATGCAATTTCAGCAGCAGTTTTCTAACAAACCCGGCCTTCAATGCACTCTACCAAAACCAAAAGATTAACACCACCCACCCCACCCTCCCAAAAATCCTCATAAGATTTACAGCCTGATTTAACATTAGTTTGAATTTGACTCAAGTAATAGCATACCCTCAAGTTTTCACCTACTTTTATGCTCAGAATGACTGAAAATTTAAGACTTAATAGAGTAAGAAATGCATTCAAACTTTAAACATCAGTACTGGGTAAATTACCACTTACCACTCTACTTGATGGCGCACATTGAAACTGAATACTGAGCTTCTTCTCCTGCAGCAAATACAAGTGGACCCTTGCACACAACACCCAACGTTTATCTACCTGAAGATGAATATGAAATATTTTTTCTTTCTGTGGTCATTAATACAAATTAAATACCTACAATGAGAAACATAGCTTCCCATTACACAGACTACACATCAGTGCTAGTAGAATCAAATAAAAATGGTGGGTTTTTTACAACAGAACAAATATTTTGAAAATTTGCATTCTTCACATTACGCACCCAAACCTTGCTCTACATTCTCGAGATCTGAATGTGTAGAATTTTTGTCATAGAGCAGTATAGCTCATACCAATGTGTGAGGAAAACCAGCTAAATCCAAAATTTCTAGGCAAGCCTGACCCAAAAAGTTTGTAGTCTCTCACACTGAGCCCTCTTATCTGCAAGTCACTTACATAACACTTCATAAGTTATGAAAACCCAAATTCAATCATTAGCAAAAATTTAACACCTCTGTTCCTTATTTCCCATCTTTTTAAACCCCAGTTCTCAACTATAAAAATGTGGGCAAACTTGAAAGGAGGAAAAGAAAGATTCTTAATAAGAATCCCCTTAAGGAATAGGAAAACTGTTATGTTGTCTTAGTGTATTAAGCAATTTAAAAGGGAAAAAAAAGTTCACTGTCCTCATTTCAGCTGGGATAAAGTTAATTTTCTTCCTAGCAACTGGTACAGTGATGTGTTTTGGATTTAGTAAGAGCGTGATGTTGATAACAAACTGATATTTCAGTTGTTGCTGAGCAGTGCTTATTAAGTCAAGGACTTTTCAGTCTCCCATGTTCTGCCAGTGAGCAGGGGCACAAGAAGCTGCGAGAGAGCATGGCCAGGACAGCTGACCTGAACTGGCCAGAGGGCTCTTCCACATCATAGAATGTCCTACCCAGCATACAAACTGGGAAGGTTCAATCACTGCTCAATCACTGAGTATTATTCAGTAGGTGGTAAGCAGTGGTTCCATGCATGACTCATCATTCTGGGTTTGTTATAGCTTTTCTCGTTACGTTATTGTTGCTGTTGTTAATGTTGCTGTTATTATTATTATTATCATCATCATTATAATATATAATTTTATATATATATGTATAAAAAATATTGGTGGCAGTAATTGTGACCATGCAACTANTTAGAAAATCTCAAATAAAGCCAGGGATATCTAACAATGACTATATTAATATATATGCTTTATATTATATTTATATATTATTAGATATTTATACTATATAAAGTAAAATTATGTTATAACAACATTTATTTCTGTATTAATGTAATGTTATATTTTATCATATATCTATAAATATATATCAGTATATATATTGCAAAGAACTGCTCAGAGCTTAATTTGATTATGATACTTAAGCTGAGAAAATATTATTCGTACCAGCAGGAAAGAGCAAGAGGAGTACTAGTAAGGGAACATATAAGATTCTTGGCGCATTAGACAGATGAGCACACATTTGCCTGGGGAACACTGAAGTCTAAGCAGAAGTCTGGGAAAACTACAACATATAAAATGGATGTGTTAGGATAGCAAGAAATACCCTCTAGGTGCTCCCTCGCCAGCACTGGGGAAAGCATCCCAGGCCCCTCTAGCCTTGGAAGTATGTCATAAACGAGTGGGGTTGGAAAAAGCTCAGATGTATTGTCCTGCTACAGAATACAATTATTGGATATAAGACTTTCAGCAAGGGACTCTTAAACTACCTTAAGCAAAAGGTTTGCTTAACTCTATAGTACTTTTCATCTCAGCTCTCAAATAATTCCACTGTATCACCTCCATCCCTTTCCAAATGCAGAATATGCCCATTTCTTGTTTTTCCTGTGGCACTAGTTGGGTTGATTTTCTAGCATGATCTGGCATTTATGATATGGATACCCTATGAATTTCTGTGCTGGATATTAATTCTGCTTAGATAACTGCCTCCCCTCCCCCTGCCTTTTGTTGCCTATCATATCCTGACATTTTCACATCATCATCTTGTTAGTGATACCAGGTTAAGGTGGGTCATCTGCACAAACATGAGTCTACCTTTTTATTCTGCAGCAGCCTGAAACTCCTCTAATGTTGTTACCTTGTTAGCAGTGCCACAGGTCAGGGTTAGCCTGCAAAACCTAATCCATAACTCAAACAAGTTCCTGAATTTTAGAGTCATATAAAGTCAAGCTTTGTATGTGTCCCCTGAAAATTGGGACTTCGGGGTTAGCAATGGATGAATTCTTAGTGACAAATGCTTATTTTTTGATGACTTTTCTGATAATTAGTAGCCTTATGCAGGCAATATCAAAAGATTCAACACCTCAGTGTAGGCATTCCTACAATTGTTTGTCTTCCAGTGGATTTGTCTTACTTGGTCTTGCAAAAAACTGCTTTCCAGTTTCCTGCTTAAACACAACTTCCTTTAGTTTAGTTATACCAAGTGCAAAGATCCATGTAATGCAAAGATCTGTTCACATCATGCTGAGTATGGAACATGCCAAACTAGCAATGTTGTTTTGCAGCCTTTGGTGACTGCAATCTGCCTGCTTTAGAATTTCTTCAACCCATTTCATTGAACTGCTAATAACATTTTTTAGTACAAGCTGAGAAAATCTTCTCATTATTTAGAGAGCAGAGTTTAACTACAGTTTTGATTTTCATAGCTGCTTTTTAATCACCATTTTAATCATCTACCCTCACTCTCTACCAACATGTGGACAAAAATCTCAACCTGAAGTTAGAATAAGCACATTCAACAAATTTAGTAACAAACAACCAAAATAAAATCAATGGACATGGCGGGAGGTATCAGTCAACTGCCGTGTCACTCTGGGGAAGAAAAATTATCTGCATTTTTAATTTTGGTAACGTGATAATATGACTTATACAAACATTTGGTTTTTTTTAGTGTACAGTAACATTGTTTATCTGATGTTAGAAGGCTGTAGCTTGGCAGCAGGAGGGAAGCTACCTGTTACCTTTGCTCTAGCTGCTCTGCTCTGAATTGGGTTTAAACTTCTGTAAAAGGAGAAGATGGTAACTTGCCTGAGATGGCTGAGTGCAGGTAATTGCAAGGTGTTTTGAGAGAACAGATTGAGGAAGCAGGGAGAGAAGAAAGGAGAGATGGTGTTAGCCGAAGTAAGAAAGGCTACATAGCACTAGCAGAGGTTTAAGTAGTTTACATAGACTTGCTTGTTCAGTTGCTGCAACTTTCCCTCTGTATTACTTTAGTGTACAAGAACCTAAACATTTCTTCACAGTTTACACAAAAAAGTAATTCCAAAGATGCTAGAGAGCCTGAGTAGGCAACTCTTTCTTCATTTTTCCAATCTAATGGTATAAGATCTATGACTTAGCAGCATGCCTGGTAGCTGAGATAGGGTTAGATTAATTCTGGAAATTTCTATCACAGCTGATGAGTACCTAAAAGGAAGCCTACAACATCATTCTGAAGCACTCAGACAGTCACCCCTAGTGTCTGTAGAGTTTTCTCCTGTGCCTACCTTTTAAAATTTTTATCTTTGAGCTCTGCATGGAAAGCTTCTCAAGGCTTTTCATTCATCATGCTGGGTGGAGTTGTGCTTTATAGCTTCAGGAAAAGGCATGAACTACCAACTTCTATAAATTCTTGGGGTCTTCTAGTTCAAAATGACACTGCTTATGGTTCAGTGAAGATCCACAATGAGGGCAAGCATTTCTGAGCTTGTACATCATGCTAGCTCACCACATCATTCACAAAAATACGGCCTCTGACTTTGCATTCAACTTTGCACTTCATACTTTGTATGAAATCTAATATTTGTATTGTTTTGCACATATTCGTATTCTGCCATCACAGAAGAGAGGCATGTTAATTCACCTGCTCTGATGATCAGCATTTCCCTAGTCTTGTAGAAACAAACCAGCTTTGAGTATACATTTTAGATGTGGAATATAATAGAATATTTCAAAAGAACCTACAAACATCCATCCTATAAAGCCTGAAATCATCATTTTTTAAGAATGCAGATGGTAAATTTAAAAATTGTTCCACTATGACTAGATTTTACTATCTGGCCAAATTGTTACTGTCAAGGTTATTAATCAAGGTAGGAAGAACTGCACTGCACAATTACACAAGGGTCGGTATAGGTGAATTCTTTTTCTCTGTCATTATTTTTGCTTCAAATACTGCAAATGACAACACACAACGTGTATCACTGTCTAATTAAGTGATTGTAGGGGCTCAGTAGCATCCCATCCCCAGGGAAGGAAATTAGATGACCAACTGATTTATTTTGTGGTTCATCACTGTGCATGCTGCTTTTCAGTGCATCCTTATAAAAAAATGCAAGATCCAAAGATAATGAAACAGTGTGTTTTTTCATTGGGATAAACAGAAGACATATTTCATAGAACCATAGACTGTAAGTGCCATCTGATGAGGGAGGAAAGGGACTACAGGCTTCAATCCAACTGCTCACAACCCTGAATAAAAGGCAGGAACTGTATTAGAAAGCCAAGAGTATGCCTTTCTCTTGTCATTTAATAAAGCTCCATCTGTACAATAGCTTCAACAGTTGCAGAGATCATTTCTAAAGGGACAAGAACACCACCTACACTGGCAGGAGCAAAACATTAAATAACATCTGGATCCTTAAATCCCTCTCATGTACCTAGTTTGGAGTCCTCAAATAGTCATCCATCCCAAAAAGAGAAACCATTAAACTAGAGGGAAAAAATTAAAATATGCATTGAAATAAATACAGAAAAAAAAANCTCTTCCACATCATAGAATGTCCTACCCAGCATACAAACTGGGAAGGTTCAATCACTGCTCAATCACTGAGTATTATTCAGTAGGTGGTAAGCAGTGGTTCCATGCATGACTCATCATTCTGGGTTTGTTATAGCTTTTCTCGTTACGTTATTGTTGCTGTTGTTAATGTTGCTGTTATTATTATTATTATCATCATCNGTTGTATTTTCTTACTTTCACAATAAAAACTGTGAATTCCTGCATGCTTACATTCTAAAACATGCTTCAGTAATGAAGAAAAACTTGAAAGAACCAACACAAAGATAATGATAAACTGAAATCAAGAAGTTAATGGAGCAATTCAAAGAATCTTGTTATATTTAAAATTCTTTGAAGTTTACTTAAGAAAATGATATCTGGTCCCCTATTGATACCCAAGTGATCTTTCTTCTCAAAATTAAGTCACAAAAAGAAGCTCTTCCTTCTTTTCCTTTGTGAAACACTAAACCTTTTAATGCCCATTTACTGATTCTAATATAAATATGCATATTTCATTTTCCACCTTCTAGAGTAGATAAAAAACAGTCTAAAAAAGTTTCAGAAATAAAGCACAGACCATTTTCCAAATAAACTAGGCGATTTATTTGCATAGATATCCAAATGTCTATATCAGCTGGTCAATTTTTTTTTTTCTGTTAAAGATATTAATGCCTGTATTGTATTCTAGCACACCAAAATGTTTCATTTATTAACCTCTATTTCACTCAGAATTATTTCAGTGACAACATAGTACAAAAGTGTGGTACAGAGATAAAATCGTATCTTACATAAATATTTTATTAATAAGTATATTAAATAAATACATATACCCCAGAGCTAAATAATTTACTATGTTGGCAAACCTCTTTAGGAAGAAGGGGCTTTCATTTAGCAAAAAGATGAGTGGGATCATAAACTCTGACACTTCAACCACTTTAATTCATGACAAATAAACTAGACCTTCTCTCCCATTACGCTTTTACTAAGATTGCCTATTAATTCTTTCCAGCAAAAGAATTTCAATGCATTTTCTGTATTAATTTGATTTTTTAGTGTCACTGATAAAGTAAGCAAACCTGAAATCTGAACATCCAACTGAATAGGAGGAATGAGTAAATGAATACTTGAGAACTCTATACAGCAAAGCTGTTCTAACATTTATTCATTTGTCTTATTCACAGTCTCTCTGTCTTAAACCATGAACCAAAGTTTTTGTAATCCCAGATATATTAAAGATTTAGTTTTACATCTGTATGTATACCAGTATTTTTTATTTAAATTTAAGTTTTTCTAACAGCATTTTCATAGCATTAAGAACTATTTTATGGTTCTATAAATATTTTATACTTTTTACAACAGTATTTCCTAATGGCTGATTTCTTATGTGCTCTCAATTTTTGCACAAAATCTTTAAGTACATCGTGTGTAACTTACAGTTTATTTGTTTCCACAAGTTGATAGCTAGCTTAGTGGAAGTATTATACTAAATGACAGAGTAGGACATATTGATGTCAAATTATTAGACTGGAAACAAGCCTGAAGATGCCTAGAGAGAATCTGCAGCACTACATCTGGATAATTGCTCTTTTGAGAAGAGTTGTTTGACAACCCTTTGAATGAATGGTTTCTGAAAACAGCTCTAAGTTATTAAGCAGAACAAACACTAGCCAATCCTCCATGGGACAGGGCTCTTTGTTTGTTGTTTTCTTCTGCTCGGCAGGCATAGCAAAAGAAGCTGCAATTACCCAGGTGGGAATACATGGCATGCAGAAAAGATCTACTTGATACAAATTTTGTATATCTGCTCAAGTAGGAGTCTGTCTTGACACAAGCATAGTTAATTTCTACACATAGTAAGGATTTGTAGGAAAGAGGCAGAATGGACTCTGACCACTTTTACACATACTAACAAACACCAGTTAGATTTAGATTCAAAAAGCATGCAAATCAGGATTAAGCAGAACTCTCCCTACAGCACACACATCCTTAACTGTCCTGATGGATATGGATTTATTTTAATTTTGTTTCAGTTCTCCAGAAGGTAAGTTCAAACTAAAGAAAAAGTCTACTGATTTTTTAAAATTTTTTTTGAGTTTTCAACATTTTTTTAAAAAAAGGCAGTGAAAGGTTTGATTCACATAAAAGCTTAATAGCACAGGGTCAATAAAACACACATGTGATTCATACTGGTTTCTTCCACTGCCAAAAATTATTGGCATCTTCACTTTCTCTCTCAGGAAACTGTTCATCTCATCTTTCCTATTGGTATGGTTCAATGTTCTGTTAGGGTCTAATCAGTAAGTAACTGATATCCAAATCTCCCACTTCCCTACATGATCCCCTAGCCATGAAACTAGATCATACTCACTTTTACTATTCAGATAGAAGCACTTTGTGAGAGAGCCAGAAATTTAATGGCACAGCTTGAGAGATTTCCATGGCACAACCAACAAATATAAAATCAAGAAAAACTGGGATACTCTTTTAAAGTGAGGTATTCTGCCTAAAGAAAGAGAATGACTTTAAAGCAAAAATTCCCAATAAAAATCCTGGAATTAATGCTAAAAATTCTGAGAATTTGAGTGAGAAGTAGCACAATATCTGTAAAAACTCAATTTCTTTGGAAAATTCAGTCTTAGCTTACATTTAGTTTCAGGATGACAGAAAACTTTTGTCCTAACAGCACTATCGTTTACTTTGTATCACATTACACTGTGGTCAGTGTGGTTGGTCATGTCCAATCATGTCATCACTTGCAATAGTGGTGACCATATAACAGAACACTGGGTCAGCTGTCATTCAGCATTGTTAAAAGGACACATTCTGAGCAACATTTCAAACTCATGTGATGGTTTCCAGACATTAAGGTCCACAAAGCTGCCTGCCTCAATGGCAATTAAAGTACTTGAAGGAAAAAACACTTGCTTTCTCTGCTTTGTAGCACACAAATATGGAAAATTCATATTTAAAGTCAATCAGAACACAGGAGTAATATACTAAATTCACAAATTCTCTTTGTAGGTTTCATTTCCTCCCATGTTGAAGGAAGCTTAGCCCATAATTTTCCAAAGGTTTCAACAGATTTAAGTCAATAATAAGTCAGAAAAATAAGCAAAATAAACGACAGTATTCAGGAAACACCTATTCCTATTGCAAATCTATATTTTCACCTCTTTTTCTCGTATGAATAACCACCTTGGACACTGCACAACTGAATGCAATTAACATCATGAAGCAGAACAGTGAAAAAAAAAATCAAGACGTTATTCTGAGAAAAGAAAGTATTTGGATTACTGAGATTTTGAGGAAATGTATTATCCCTATTCCCTACCTCTCAGCACATCCACCTCTAAACAGCAGTGTACAAAAGATGACTAGAACAAAAAGAATACTTTATTTCCACCAAAGTAGCTAATTCTAGTTATCTCTGTTTAGCAATGAGAATGGATTTAAAGTTGAAATAATGCTTCTGAAAAATATTGGATTTTTCCTTTTTGAAAATAATGTTTAAATGGGGATATTTGGCCATCACTATTTAATGCATGTTTTTCTGCATTCTGCCCATACACATTCTGAAATGAGGTTAAGATATGAATGAACTGTCTCTGTTAATCAAAAAAAAAATAAGGTTTCTGAAGCTGCAAATGATGTAGTAAGAATCATTACCTGAATTGTAGAAGTTACTGGGTCTTGAAGAAAACTGAAAATTACAATAAAGTAATTATACTATTTGGGAAAATCACAACACATTTTTTAACTGTTTTTTGTAGTGGAAAGTATTAGCAATCACTGTTGGACAGCAAGCATACAATAGTTGTAACCTGTGTATCTCATATTATCTGACAATTTCCACATGCAAAAAGATACCTTAAGGCCTTCCAAAGATCTCTTCCATATCCTGCAGTGGCTGGCCGCACAGAAGCAGTGATTACAGCTCAGAAACCCTTTTCAAATTCATTCTGAAACCTGTTTATTATTGACTATCATTAATATTACATTGAGTGCTTGCCATAAATTTTAATATTGTATTGATGGAAGTAGTCTGAACTGATCAATACCGCAGCTCGCTCATACTCATAGGTGTTATGATTGATACAAAGAGTAAAGCAGTTGTTTTTTTCAGCACACAGTCTTTCCAAGCTATCCGGGAAAAAAGAGCACTTACTTTCACGTGTTCTGCACATTGGAGCAAGAAAGTGAATATCAACTTCAAAAGGTGTCACTTCATTCTTCTACTGCCTGACCACAAGGAGATCACTGGAAAACTTTGATACAGAGAAAATAGCATAGCGGCAATGAAAATTAGCAGCTGTTTATTTGGACAAGCAGAGGCCTCGTTCTACTCTGAAGATATGTTCATAAGAAATGATTGTAGTCCAGCTAAAGTCTTATCTCAATAAACTCTACTGCTGGGGAGCCGGGCAAAGCATGTGCTATACCCTGAGCAGCAGCAGTAGAGCTCAATGCGAGAATTTTTACATTGCTCTAGGATCTAACACTGTCACCTAATAGTGACAATATTAAAAATAAATATATATAACCTTTTAAATGTTTAGTTTCAACTTTCTTTTTCATGATAAGTTGAGGAGCTTCTGCTAAAATTATGGCGTTAGTAAGTGTTTCAGATTTAATGTGACCTAAAACTGACAGAGGTAAAAGGAGGGAAAAAAGGTAAAATGGGAAAGGATTTCACTGATTTCAGCTGCAGAACCATGTTCTACTAATAGCAAACCTGGTTTAGAAAAAGTCTTTAAAAATTTAGGAGATCTCAAATCATAACTATGACCAATGTTTCCAGATTTCTTCATTTGTTGAATGAACAGCATGTTAACAGAGACAGCTTTGCCAAGCTATATGGTGGGCAGAAATATCATTGATCACAAAATTTTACATTTTTTGTCATTGGATAAATTAATGGTAATGGAAATAAAATTCCTGTAATCATAAAAGTATCATTTCAAAGGCACTTTTAGTTGTCTCAGGTTGAAAGACAGGTATCTTGCTAGGGAAAGTAGGACCCTCCCTTGGAACCCCCCCTCCCTCCAAATTATTATAATTTTGAAATTAAGCGGCTCTCAGGCAAAGAGATGGGGGTAGGAATAACAGTGTGTGTAACAAGGTAAACAAAACAACAATAGCTATGGTATTAACAACAAAACAGAATCAGGGACCCCGTGGCAAAGAAGGGAAAAGGATGGAGGGGAGGCTTTGCTTCACAAACCCCGTGGGCAGCCAGTCCTGGGTGCCTTGGCAGGACTCTGCAGAAGCGCTGAGCTGGAATGGCAGGAATCCCNCTCTCAGGCAAAGAGATGGGGGTAGGAATAACAGTGTGTGTAACAAGGTAAACAAAACAACAATAGCTATGGTATTAACAACAAAACAGAATCAGGGACCCCGTGGCAAAGAAGGGAAAAGGATGGAGGGGAGGCTTTGCTTCACAAACCCCGTGGGCAGCCAGTCCTGGGTGCCTTGGCAGGACTCTGCAGAAGCGCTGAGCTGGAATGGCAGGAATCCCGAGGCAGTGGATGGTAGAGATGTGTCAGCAGCTCCGGAGCGGTGGCTGCACTGCAGGATGTCCCAGCAGGGCAGGAGGTGCAGGAGGACCCACAGAAGACGGAGAAGCAGCAGCAGAAGAAGAAGCTCCGTCTGGGTTATGGCGAACTTCTTTTCCCAAGCAACCGCAGCTCCGAGTGTGTCCTCCTCTCCAGCCAAAGAGCGAGAGTGACAATTTCGCAGCTGCCCCCGGTGGCCTCCCTTTACCTGCTCCCTTTATGCTTCTCCCTGGGCTTGGCCAAACTCTTTGTCTTGTCAAGCACCCATAAATACCAGCAATCAGGTTTCCCCACAACTAATGGGAGAAAATTCTATAGGTAAGAAAGAACAAAAGGAAGAACACCTAACCCCCTACATTAGTCTGTTCTCCTGCTCAGTCCATCAATAATTCAAGTCAACTGGTGCTTTATCTATCAAAGACTTGAAAAGTTCTAGAATCAAGATACTACTACCTGTTCCACTGCAGCACTAGTCTACTATGTAAATGTTTTCTCCTGATGTCCAGCATGAACCTCCCAAGATGCAACCTGAGAGTATTATCTCTTGATTATCATTTGCCACTGAAGAGGAGAGTTTTTGTTCACCACCTTTGTCACACTTTCAAATAGCTCTAGGCCACACTCATCAGCTCCTCTTCAGTAGAATAAACAAGCCCACTTTCCTCAGCCTCTCCTCATAAGACATTTGTACCCCAAATTACCATAGTAATACCCTGTCCAGCTACTCAACACTGTGCTTTGAGCAGGAAACCGCTTCTGGGCACTGCAGTCCCTGTGTGTCTTCATCAGTGTCAAGCAGAGAGTAACTTCCTTCAAAGGCACTAGCCACACTCACCCTAAGGAGCTGGAATGCCTGGTTTGCCTTCTTTAGAATGAGAACACCTTGCTGACTCATATTCAGCTGGACACCTACAAGAATATCCAGTTCCTTTCCAACACCCCTGTTTCTCCAACAGTCGGTCGTCAGCCTCTAATGCATGGATTATTGTACTGCAGGTACAGATTTTGCCTTTCTTTTGTGCTGAAATTAATATGCTTGTGGTTTTCCAAGCCTCAAGTTTCCCAAGTTCTCTCTCAACTGAAGTTTTAGAGTTTAGTTTGTCAGTCATTTCACCCTGTTTGCTGTCATCAACAGATGTGGTGAAAGTGCAGTCTGTGTCATGACACAGACCAGTGATAAAGATATTTAATTACCTGGGCTTCAGTACTGACCCCAAGAGCACTCTGTTTTTTACCAGGAACCAAATAGATGTTCAACCAATGATTGTTACATTTTATATATAAAGATCCAGCCAATGTTCAGTCCACTTAATTATCCTTATTTCCAGTAGATACTTCATGAGCTTCCAAGTGAAAATACTGTGGCAGATGGTGTAAGAAATTTAACTAAAATTAAGGTATATTGCATGCATCACTCTTTCTGCTTCCTCTTCCTCATTTCAATGTAGAAAGTAATTACGTCAAGCATGATTTAGCCTTCATAAGTCCATGCTGGCTATTCCTTACCTATCTGTTTGCCCAGACAGCCAAAATTTAGACAGATATTAACAGGATGCAAAACTACTTCATGCAGAAACTTACTAAAACTTGGACAAATTTGCCACTCATTGGCAAAGAATGGACAAATCCAGACAGGTTCTAAACACTGAGAAGAGATAATTAAACCATGAAATGTGTAATGGACTTGTGGGATATGACTATTAATACAGGATTGTTAAAATGTATATCACCTGAGAGAATACTTTAATGCTAATTAAGTTTTATAGCACACCATAATTCTAATGACTCATAGCTCAGTTAGAAGAAAGAAGAGCATTTGCTAACACAGGCACTTACTCATGCTAATTCCGTCACTCAGTTTAGAATCAGAGCCATTTACTGCTAGCATTAATTATAAGCTCAAATGATTCTTTTCAACATAAAACTCTCTTTTAAAACCAAGTTTCACACATACAGCTGTATGAAAGGAAATCTTTTTCAAACGCCTTAGCTGCCAGTCCCAGGTCAAGTTGTGTCATATGATTGCATTCACAGTCTTCTCCATGAAAATCTATTTTCATCTTAAACTAGGTGGTCTACCTGGTAAGGCTACCATTTCTCCAACAGCAGTGACGTAAATGAGCAACAATTCGAAAGCAGGTTTTCAAGTATAGCTTTACTAAGCTTCCTGACTATGAAGGCAAAACTTGCTCACTTATGCAGCTCCATAGACGATGCCAGAAATTTTACTCTGATTTCACAGTGAAGCATTTCACCTGATTTCACCTGAAGCATCTTCATTTTTTGCAGCGCTCTGTAAGTGAGACTGCATATGGCCAGGATTATATCACAGAACAAGGCAATCTCCCTCATAGCTGCAGTTATGAGTTATGTTACCAATAACTTAGCTATTATTCTGGTTATGCACACACTTCTCTACACACAATTGGTATAACCCTCTGGCACCCCAAAGAGGAGTTAATGTCCTCTTAAGTGATAGGATTGGGAAAAATTTGGGGTGATTACTTCAAAATAAGAGTGACATCATTCAGAACAGAAACAGGAAGCAAAGTGAAAAAGAATAGAACAAAGGACTGTAGTGCAGGAAAACAATATTAACACAAAACTGATAACCCACCTTTTCTACAGGAAAACCAAACTACTGAAATAAAAGATATATTTTTCTCATTACAGAATAACAAGAGATTCATCACATTGTCAGTAGACGTGGAAGAGAACACTTCATGTGAGAAGTGAGAATACATCAACCCTTTAGCAGAGCTAAAGTCTCTAGGGCTTCAGGGATAAGCAATGTGAGTTAAAGTGACTATATGGCAAGGCCTACCCAGTCAAAACACACATAACAGTGGAAACAGCAGCAGAACAGCAGCACCCTGAGTGTCAGAAGATTTTCTAACACTTAGACAGTAAAGGCCTTATTCGAGATCCCTGGTTTTGCTGATATTTTTCCTGAATAATTTCAAGAATTGCAGATTTTTTTTCTTGGTTAGCAAAGGAGAGAATTCCTGAGAATATTTTTGACCAAAGAATTTCCTAGCACTAAAAGAAAATTTTGCAAAAGAGATTCTGGGAGTTTAGGGAAGCAGGAAAATGTTGTATTTCAGAAGAACTTGTACATTTTACGTTCTAAAATGTATGAAAATATATCACTGCATAACCTTTAGCTTCCAGGTTTATACTTATCTAAGAGGAAAGTTCTACATGTCATAATGTGATAGTTTGGGGGTGGAATTTTTTTAAGAAATCAAGAAGTTAGTTCATTTTTCTAATCACCATCTTGTCTTGGTTTGAAAGACAAGTGTCAGCTAGGGAAAGCAGGAGACTCCCTTAGAATGGAAAATGTAAACCCCTTCCCTCTGAATTATTATAAATTTTGAAATTAAGCGGCGCTCAGGCAAAGATATGAGGATAGGAATAACAGTTCTTTACTAGTATGTATAAAAAGGCAAACAAACAACAAAAACTTTGGCATTAATAACAAATAGAATCACAAACCCAGTGCCAGCCTGCTCGGCCACAGGCACTTTCCCTTTGTTGCAGGTCCGGGCACAGCCGGCAGGGGCGCTGCTGGCTCCCAGCAGGCAGGGTGGGTGTGGTGATTCCCCCGCGGCTGCAGGGGGCGCTGTGGCGCGGGCTCGGGGGGCGCGCAGTAATGGCGGCTCAGCCGAGATGGGGAGGGATGCAGGAGAGGCTTTGCTTCTCACAAACCCCTGTGGGCAGTCGGTCCCGGTGCCTCAGCAGGACTCTGAGGAGCACCGAGCTGGAACGGCAGGAATGAGCAGAAATCTGGGGTGGTGGATGAGATGTGTCAAAAGCTCCATGGCGATAGCTGGAACTGAGGAAAGTCCCAGCAGGGCAGGGGTTGCAGGACTACAGAGTGAGGTAGGTGATAATAAGGTCTCAATTTGGTAGTTGTGCTAGAGAGGAAAGAACAAGAAGGAGAAGAAGGAGGAGAAGAAGGAGACAAAGAAGACGAAGAAGATGAACACACAGAAGGAGACAAAGACGAAGAAGAAGAAGACGAAGAAGAAGACGAAGAAGGAGGAAGTAAATAAAAGTCTACAAGGAAGTAAATAAAAGTCTAAGGTCTAAGTGGAAGAGTAGAGGAGAAATAGGAAAGTTTCATTGTTTGCTGTCAAAAAGCCTCCAGTAAAGAGCTGTACACTGCAGTTTCTTCTGAAGAGAAACACATGAAATCATGTACATTCTACCATCTGACTAAAGTAATGATCAGTTGCAGGTCTTTTATCAATTGCTAGTCTGACAAGTGTTAGGCATTTAAATTTACATTTTTTACTTTTAACAGAGACTCCAAATTAATTGGGGAAATCAGAAAGATGACAGAAATTACCATTAAAAATTGAATTGTGATGATAACAATGTTTACAAATTTAGACAATAATAATACAATCAGTTGCTCTACTGATTCTATCATATATTTAATGTAATTGCCACCATTTGCATGACTCATCAGCAATAGTCTACTAAACTTTCTAGCAATCAAATATAAAAATGACACTATTTAAACAAGTACTTCTAATTCAACTTTTCAAATGCAGAAAGAAATGGATAGCTAGTCTGAACCAGACTCTCAAATTTAAAGTGTGCTTTTGGACATTTTTTCCCCCAAATGACTGCAACAAGATCCCCCCTCCACATCACAATCTCTTGTCTCCTCAAAACCCCCTCCAAAAA
>VXBQ01002340.1:1401086-1458708 GCA_013400175.1 Phainopepla nitens
GGGGGGGGCAGAGTGCAGGCGCAGAAGATAATCTCAACTCATTTGAATGCGAAGCGGGGGTAGGTGGGAACCAGGCGGGGCTAGGAAATGAATATATATAGGGGACTGTGTAATTCCAGGCTTTTAAGGGATAAATGGAGCAGTAGTTTGGAATTTTGATGTGCATGTTTTTGGAGGAATTATCCCCATGCGCTTCAGCGCTGAAATAAACCATACCTACTTCATAACTTTTACAAGTTGTGGAGTTCTTCCCCGTATCAGTTTACAATGGAATATTTGGAATATTCCAAACCAATCTGCTTTATTGTGAAATAAGTGATTACCTGTCATCTCAGAATATGTGCCATAAAATCATGCAATCAGCTTTTCTAATTCATAGCACTGTACTGTGAGTGCTTAACTTCTAAACAGTGCATTGCATTTCATAATGGTAGATTAGATTTCCGAGACATTTTGATCTTGGAGTAAAGCTTACTCCTTTTCATTCATAATCATTTGTTAACTGAACACACACACCTTCACAGATATTTCTATTTAAAATCTGCAAAGAGCATATTCCATTTCAAACATCTAAGATAAATTTATGTTATTTGAGTTCTACTCTCTTCCCTCAGCAGGTAGTAAAATTCAAATTACCAAAAATATAAAAATGAATTTTATCTAAATGCTACACGGTTTTCCTCTAAAATGTAAGATTAAATAGGTTTTAAATATTTGTGGTGTTAAGAAAAGCATCTGTAATACTTTAAAGGATAAGCATCAACTTTTATTTATTGTCCAATTTTAAATTCAATATAAATGTGTAGTCAAATATTTATACATAATTGAAGAGGGATTGCTTCAATGCAGTAGTAAAAACCATTCAAGAAGATGCTATATTTTTCCTAAAGAAGATTAGAAACATGAATGAAGAAATATTTTGAAGTACTAACTATGTTTAATTATATTCACATTGCAGAGCAGCTGAGTATTTTATCACCTCTCACTTGGATGCCCTCTCACTTGAGGGCATCATACTTATTTTATTAGCATGAAAACAAAACACAGAAAAACTGTCATGAAAACTCAAACCTACAAATGGGTGACGAGTAAGTGATTTTCAGTATATTTTATTTGGGTGTTCAAATTTATTATTATTTGAGTCTGACACAAGCAGTACAGTTTATTATTACTACTTTATGTAAAACACGAAAGGTTATATTTATTAATGTATTATATGTACTAATATGTTCATATTTGTATAATATGTTCATCCACATATGCACAAAGAAGCTTAAGTAACAAATTTCCTCAGGTTTTCTAGAAAACCAACTGGACTGTACAATCATATTTCAGAAAAATATATGTTTAAGTACCCTGGTGCCAAGGGGATGAAATTCTACATTTTCTCACTCTCAGATAGTTTCAGAACCATACAAAATAATAATGTAAAAACTCTTTGCAGAGGAAAATTATAAATGAAAGTATGTTATTACAAAAATATTGGCTCAAATGAGCCTCAAAATGAGGCTCAAAGGTTTTAATCCTTTTTCTGGCACTTCAGTATGCAAATTTGGGGTTGAAATCAATTCCAATTTTTTAGACTTAGTGTTTTGGTAAATTCTGATGAGGAAATTTTCTTCAGCCACTTTCATTTAATCCAACCTTTTAAAAGAAAATGTCTAGGTGCATTTTTATTGTTGTCCACATCAAACCAAATGAAACCAGACCAAACCAAACCAAAACAAATACACCTACATTGGCTTCCTGGACTTTGTATTGTGCAACAAGAAATGCAGCAATCAAGTTTAATGTAAAGAGAATTACTTAAGTCACAAATATAATGTGCAAAATCTCATAACTTTTAATGAATATCATAAAGCTTTGTATGTACTCACCTTCTGTCTCACTACATATGCTTAGAAATGTTTAAGTCTATCATGGTGTCCTAACTGTAAAACAGTGACATAAAAGGAATCTGCTATAACACTAGCCCCAAATAAGTCAATTTATAACTGTCATTACTTCCAGTAATTGTCTTGGCCTTGCTTATTTTACGAGTCTATAAAGCACGTCAACTCCAGTTCTAAATGAAAATAAAAATTTTAAGTACTATAAATCAACTTTTGTTGTCTGGAATGAGGTGAAGGAACCTCAGAAAAGCAAACTTTTGAGAAAAGTCTCTTCAGAGGAATATAGATCAGATTGGTCAGCAGGCTGCTTCACTTCCCCTCTAATAACATACCCCACCTGCTAAATAGATTTGCTTTTCCTCCCAGTCATTAATACTCTGGAATAAAATCTCAGGAATAGATGTCAAGATCTTGGGACTCTTTCCAAAGTAGATGAGGAAGGCATGGAGGAGAACTATGGTTTTCTTCAAGGTAGAAATCAGGATATCAAGTTCTACATTGATTTTTACCAGTAATCAAGGTAGAAATTTACCATATAGTATTAAAATTAAAATTAACCGTCAACTAAGCAAAAAACAGACAGAAATAATCTAGTAGTGGGTGGTGATGCTTTCCTTGAAACTCTCATCCCAGCTGGCTCTCCAGCAAAAGAATGCTAAATATTCCAGAGACAGTGCTTCTGTGCATGTTACCTGGAAAAACAAAACAAAATAAAATAATAATAATTTTTAAATCTAATCTAATAGCCATTGAGTGCTACTGTCCTTCATTGATTTCAGGATCAAAGAGATGAGTGGAAAGAAAAAACTGGAAAACGGAACCTGTATTTGAGTCAATTACCTAGGCCCATGACAAGAAAAGGACTTTGAGATGCTTAGCTCCAGAATAGAGGTCATTACTACTCATTGAAAGATACTTATTGGGAAACTGAAGGTTCTGTCTTGTGAAGACAGCACAGTACCACAAGATTTTAAGTTCCATCAGATCCAGAGGACCAAAATAAACAGAGACAAATCCAACAGTGTAAGATTCAACAGTGAGAACTTGCAATCTATGGAAAATTGAAAAACCTTTTTTTTTTTTTCATTTGCCACGCAGGAGTCAAAGAAAGACTGCATAGTGAATCACACCACAGATTCAGAAATTTTAATTTTTCTTGAACATCAAATTCTCACAGATAGTACTCATGACCTGAATAAAAAAAATAGAATTCACATTACCTGGTCTCAATTTTGAAAAATTTTCTGTTAAATGAAAAAAGCGCTTTTGCTTTTCTCACAAGAGATACAGGTTCAGTAAGAATAACATTAATATTCAAAGTCAGAATGCACCATGATAAACTGATGAATTTAATTTTTTTTAGAAAGTATTGGAATGCTATTAAGGTATTAACCAGGAGAAAGCAATAGTATTTCATTTGCAGTCTTATTTCTATCACATTTTAACTGAGCCTGGAACGTGTCGTCTTTTCCAAGGACAACTGACATATGTCCCCTGAAAGGAGAATTCTCCTGGCCAGGAAGACCTTTATTTAGTCTTCACTAGTTCCAAGCAAAGAGACAGTGCTGAATATTTGAAATAATTGATAGAAGTAAATAAAGGAAACAGTTATTGTCAGGTACAAGTACTAAGCAGTGAAAAACATACATTAACTCTACCGAAAATAGTGCCAAAATACTTATGAGGTAAATTTTTGGAAATCTTTCTACTTTTTTTTTTTTAATATGTTTTTGGTTAAATTATACCTTACAAACAAGAGTTCTGCAAATGCACCGCTTCACATAATAATATTTTATAACCAAAATAAATATTAATGCTTGAAAATATAAGAATTTTTAACACAATCACTTAGCAGTTCATAAAAATCAATTGATAAGTGAAAAAATGCAAAAATATATACCACATAACAAAATCATTTTTTGTTTCAAACATATTTCCAATATGGTTCTGACATATCGTGTAGATCCTGACAAATACTCTCCCAAATAAGTTTTTATTGTCGTAGCGTCAACCAAGGTACTAAGTTGTTTTTCTTCTTTTCTCCCCAAAATTAAATGATGTAGTAGAACAAGAAGTCAAAGCACATTTCATATATTTAAAGCCTTGATTTCTAATAGACACTCTAAAAATCTCTAGCAAAAGTTCAATTTTAAACATGATGGCTAGGACACAAGAGGAGGAAGCGAGAATCAAATCTAATCTGTTCAAGGCTTTTATTCTTTCAGAAGTGTTGAATAAATTTAAAAATGACAGAAATTAAATAGTCAACACATGTCTACTACTACTGTATATAGTGACAAAGCAAATGTTCTAGTATACATTATTTATAGCTGAGAGCCTCCTTCAAATATCTGTTTTCAGTTATCAAAAAAGGAAACAAGTTTAAGGTGAATTTCTATACAAATTTAAAGTGTACAGTAAGGACAATTTGACTAACTACCCATGCTGAAAGCCCTGCATCTCATCTGAAGAGATGGAAAGATGAAAAAAAGCAACATGCATCATATTCTATTAGGAATACTGTCTGACCTATTGTGTTGTGAGGAAAAGGGTTATCCATTTAGCCTATGGAAAGTAACCTTAAATGTGACAATATATTATTTTCTTAATGGCGACTGTGGAGAAATTCCAGAAAAAAACCATCTTTCTGATTGCAATCATATTAGCTAAGCATTGTGAAGTGCAAGAACAATTTAGAAATGAAAAGGTGTTCTATTCTTTATTGCACGAGACTGTAAACTACTACTTTCTCTCCCTTTACTCACATTTAAGCAACCGATCCCCAAAACATATGGGATGCACTTTCATTTAACATTTGCACTGAATCTGTTTTGCTCTTCAAGCAAAAAGCAGGATCCACTCCCTTTCCCTCCCATGGAATCTATAATTTCAATATCTTATCTAGGCCTGAATTCTCACAAAATCTCTGACAATGTGACTGTAATTATTGACCTGCCTGAATTTTTCCCTTGTTACAGCACATCTAATTTACTTTCAGAAGAATGTTTGTGCATTTTACTTTTAGCAAAATATTATTCAATAGTAAAGTTATTGAAGCATCATATATTCCATTTCCTTTCTTATGAAGATGCTAAAATAATATGTATAATTAGTTAGCTGGAAAGCAAAGTAAATTTATGGAAAATGAACTGCTAATGTGATTTTGTAGTGTAAATATTATACAGTGTTTAGTAGCACTCAGAGTTAATCAACACTGTCAAGCTCCCTATTTCTTAATATAGTAGCTTTCTACAATAACTGCAAGAGGGAGTAGCAATCAAGGCTTTGGCTTTTGTTTGTTTGTTTCTTTGTTTGTTTGTTTTGTTATTTATTTCTACTTTCCTCCTACCATTTTTCATGACAGAGTGAGGAAAAAACTTTAAAAACATTATTTCATACTGGGTTGCTTTAGTAGAATAAATCAGGTTACTTCTTTTCAATCTATATAACTTCTAGGAGTGGTAGAAATCTACCCAAAAAATATTAATGTCCTTGCTATTCTCTGTTAACTGATAAAGACCTAATTTCTCAAAATAAAAAATAAGGATTTGACATTTCTTCAAAATTAAGAAGACAGCAGTTAAGTTAATTGTCAAAACTTACTACTGACAAACCTAAGTAACTATGCTAGTCTAAAGCAGTAAAAGCAAGATATTACCTGAAAAATGCACTTAAATGCATATATTTGAAGAAAAGACAATGCTATGTCTTTTTTATGTGAATGGTATTTATGTAGGCTTTCACTTCATTATTGTCATTTTTGAACTGAACAGAATATCCTGGAGACACAGAAAATTATTTTTCCTTGCTTACTCTTATATTCTAATTCAAGAAAAATACACCAGTGCCATTAAGCTTGTTTCAATTAGATTATTAAAGCTATTGACATGAGAACTGAGCAGCATTCTGATTTTTGTATTCTTACACTAAGAATTGACCTCCCCATTTTCCAACATTACTCAGCTTGAACATGAAATGTACTCCAAATGTGACTTGCAGACAAACATTCTTCTCAAAAACTAGAAACATATTTTAGAAATTTCTGAGTATTTTTTTTTTTACTTTCATAGCTGAAAAAACTGAAGTGCACTGTAGTTCATTGAACTTCATCATATATTATATTTAAACAGTTAATCATTTTTACAATCACTTTGAATTTCTTGGAAATGTCAAATTTTAGCAAGAACATTGGTGTCATTTCAGATATAAAGAAGAAATCTTTTATGTTGAGGGTGGTGAGGTACTGGCAAATGATGCCCAGGGAACTGATGGATGTCCCATGCCTGGACAGATTTAAGGTCAGGTTGGACTGGGCTCTGAACAACCTCATCCAGTTGAAGATAGCTCTGCTCCTTGCAGGGCGGTTATATTAGAGGATCTTTGTGGGTACCCTCCAAAGCTAAATATTCTATGATTCTATGATTTCTTCTAAGAAATTTTTGTATAGAGATCTCATGTATGTGTAAAATTCTCACTCGTTTAAAATTATTTCTGCAGTCATAAAAACAAATTAATCAACATTCTCAATACGCAGCTGCTTGATGTTTGACTTGGAGATGAACAAGGCAGGTCATATCTATCCTATAACCTTCAATTTATTATACATTATTGTTTGTTGAAATACACTTCTACTTTCTCCTGGAATATAATGCAACCATTAAAAAATCAGATCATTTGGAAGCAGGAATGTAATTTTGTGCACATTTGCAACATGTGAAACTTATGACACAGGCGTACGTCTGTCTCATCTCTTGGAGAACATGTTTAACAGATATGTATTTACCCTTAAAGTTTTTTATTGCACCTGATTAATTTCAGAATTTGCTCACTTGAGACATGCTACATCACTCCTTGGAATATAGGTGAAATTTAAATTTTAAAAAATCCATTGTAGATAAAGCTGTCTTACGGAAAATTAGAAATTTCTCTCCAAGGTTTCCCGAGATAGAAGGAGAGAGCAGACTGGAACAAGCCTTCCAATCCTGCCTGAATTCACTTACCCCATTGTACCAGGCAGAAACCTTCCCATCCTCATCTAGTGTAAAAGGAAACCAACAGAACTGTCAAGAATCATGAGATTCAGTGACATGCTTCCAAGCCCAAGCCTCATGTGCCTCTTTCTGCTGTTTAATTTCATTTTTTTCATGGTACTGGCTAGTTGTCATTTTTACCTTTTCAGATCTTTCTCTTCTTCATCTTTCTTTTGCTGCTTTCTCTTATTTTCATACATCCTTTTTCTTCTCAACATTTTCTTTCCTCATTCTCCCTCCTCCTCTGGAGCAACAAGTGTGCCTGAGCACTGCAATAAGCTCTTGTAGGTCAGACTGTGCTCAGTTGGAGGCCCCTGTTTTGCACCTGAGCAAATTGTGTAGTAGACAACACCATGAAGTAGCTACTCACATCTTGCTCTGCAAGCCTTGAAATAATCTTCACATTAAGGGAAATGAAATCTAGCACTAGGCCAAACATCAAAGCAAGGCTTTTTCAGACATATTCAGTCCTTTTCTTATTCCTTGGCTTCCCTATTCTTCTTGAGTAGCTATCCTAGCACCACCACCAGAGAAAGAACTGTGTCTGCAGCCACCTCGGGGAAGGATCTCCTTTCCAGTCTTTGTCCTGGACAAGTCCCTGGCCCTCTACTACAAGATTTTACTGCAAAACCCTCTCTATTGCAACATTTAGTTGGAGATTAATGTGTGGATCCTGCAGAGCACATGCCTGCACTTGACAGATCTTGAACAAGCCCCTCTACACACACATTTTTGCACTTTCTTCTCTGGATCATGCTTTCTTCTCCGGGTCTGCCCCTTAAGGCACATCTTTGCCACAGATAAAGTGAGGGACAAGCAATAGTGGGAAATTTTCCTCTTTTCTATCTGTAGGCCCTCTTCTGGATCTGCTTGAAGAAGCTTTTTTTCACAGTAAGTACTGTAAGAATTGTAAGAATATTTCTAAGTCAGGACCCGATACATTCCAGGGGTTCACATATCACCTCCTGAAAAACATAAATGACCCATTGTATGGGGTATTGTGGTACTGTAATTCGTAGAACAGGAGCAGAGAGCCAAAAGTAACACCAGCATGACTTCCTAAAACTGACAGTAGTGGTAACTGATGGCAGAATGGAACACTTTAGTATCACTCTTCTGGCCCGGGCACTGGCATGGTGATCTCATCCTTGCAAGACAGGTAGAAAGAAAACACAGCTTTTGCCCACATCATGCAGCAGCTCATGAGTTCCCTTTCAAACCACTGATATAAAACCCACTGATATATGGACAGCTTGCAGACAGCACTGTGAACTAACACCAACCCACTGTAATACTCAGTGGGATATGAGCAGTTAGGCAGTAATTGTTCCTGCACAAGAGATTCACCTCATAATGAAAAAGAAAAGTATGTGGTAGGTGTATCCAAGAACATTATAATTGCCACCAAAGTAGTGAACAGCCTTGAAAAACATCTGCATTTAAGTCCTGAAAGAGTTATTAATTTGTCAGCAGGCAGCCCATGTGACAGAGTGAGATATGTCTGTGCTGAGTTACAATTTCTATTTGCATTCTGCTGAATACCAGTCTGACCTTGTCTAAAGAATCTGCTCTACTGCATTGCAGTCACTGCACCTGGAAATTCATTGAAGGAGTATTGCTAAGAAGCTTCTGGGGCTGTCAGCTTCACTACTGGCCTAGCTCCAAGAAATATTTTTTTTTTTTTTAATGATCAGGAGAAGTCAGTAGGGGAAAAAGAGAAATTACAATTAGTGGAGCTGCTGTTTCTTAGACTCAGCATGAAACATCAAGAGGGTATCATACCTAAAAACGCAGCTCGTCTGCAACAGGAGCAACCATTGCAACAAGTGAAAAATACATGAAGGTAAGAGGACAGAGGAACCAGCTCAAAGCCCCAGTCAGCAGTGAGTCATGCCAGAGGACAATCTCCCGCAAGATTTTAATAATTTTCAAGTGCACACATGAACATTCAAGTTCAGACAGACCTCTCAATAAGGAGACTTATTTCTAAGCTTTAAATTACATCAAGCTTGTCACACATTCCCAAAATAGATTGCACTAGAAGTTCAAACTACCAATAGCTTAAGTAAAATAGCCTTATAGAATGCAAAGCAGGTTAGTTTGAGGTTGTTTTCAACATTCAGAGGCAGATACCAGCCCAAAAAAGCACAAAATTTGAGTGTGTACTAGAGGGTCCCAAAGCTATCAACAGTGACTGCACTTTACTGAAATGAAAAAGCCTGACAGGCTGTACAAATAGAAGAGTGGAAGGTGGAAAACATGTATGACATCAAGAGTCTGAAGCATCCAGCTATGCAATTTATGATGTACCAAGGGAAGAGAAGAAAAAACTATGTGGATATGATAGGGTTGACAGCCTGAGCTTTTGGAACAGTGGATTGGATGGAGTTGTAGGGCTGGCTCTCTCAGTAGGTGGGACTGAGCTATGAAATTTAAATGAGTAGTGGTGGAAATGCAGGTCTGGGAGGCCTTGTCACAGAAAATCAGGAACTCGGAGGCATGAACATGCATGTCATAGAAACTCCATTTCATCTTATCACACAATCTCTGAGATTCTAAAATTTTTTTTGACCAGCTTTAGTCTCGATACCTAACTTCATTTCACCCTAATCAACACTCTCTTCCATAATTCCTCAGGTACTACACTCTGTGATGTCTGATTAAAGGTTCACTTAGGTCAGTAGTTCTGCATCTCACTAACACATTTTTGTTATTTAAGCCTATGGGATTTATTTAGTTCTCCATTATAGCACTTAATCTGGAACCATGCAAAATACACATCTGGCTGACAGCTCAACCCCTTCACTGAGTGGATAATGTTCATGCACAACAAGGTTTTTGACCTAGGTAAATAAATTTAAAATTATCCTGCATGCAGAGTAAGGTTTATGAAAACTATCCATAAACAAAGTAAAATATTCATTTTACAAAATTTTAAAGATTTTTTTTTCACTTCATATACAGAACAGAATAAAGACAAAAGGAATGTCATATTAATATCTATGTTAATTGGTCAAAGAAACTATAATTGACTAGTAATAACTTCATCAGCTGTAGCAATCTCTGGTATATTTCCTCAACCAAGGTTCTGAACAAGTTTTAAAGAACGGCTGAAGTACTGTGGTGAAATATCACACAAATGTGCCTACCTTTTTTTGTCATAATACACACTGTTCTAATGATTCATACATTACATTGTACAATACCACGGTAGATACCCTGTCCAAAAAAAATTAAGAGTAGCTGTCAAGGTGAGTCGATTGCACATTTATGCTAGAGTTGATCTGCTTCATTTAATACATGACTTTAGCATACAATCAGATAAGAGCACATGAAAAATTTAAGTGTTATGAAAAATTATTGTTACTACTTTGCCATAGTTTGAGTGTTTATAGCAGCAATGTAACGCAAAATAAGTCTTCTTTTAAAAACACTGGTTACACAGAGAAATTGCTATATTTTAGTTCAAGGACTAAAGACATTCTCTACTGCACTAGTTACCATTTATGCACACAGAGGGCTGCAGAGGTGTTAATCAGATCTTTAAGGATTAGTATAATGCTACTTCTGCATGCTGCTGGCATTTCAGTGGGCGTCTTCTCTTTGAATAACAAGATTGCTTTTGCCACATTTCAAAGAGCTGCACATTGCTATGCCTAAATCACCCCAATTTTTTCATGTAACAATTTGGAGAAAGAATTTTTTAGAAAGTAGACTTTACATCCTGAGTCTAAGAGGCTGTATTCTGAGGCTTTTGCTGTCTCTGCTTTCTACTCGGCATAAATAGGCACCTGTGTTAATTTTTTTCCACCCTTGTCTTAAAATTGCCGTAAGAAAGTATTTTTGGGCACTACACTCTGAACTCTTTACAGCTCTGTTAATTTAGCGAGTCCCAGAATCAGAAGCAGAGTTAGCTCTAGTACCTGGCATCATTTCTGTTCTCCATTTGTCCTAGAAGACAAATGAATCATGAGTTGACAATATTCTTTCCAGTTTGTGTTATCAATTAACTCAGATACCAATACAGTCTGTTCAAGCACATTTTGAGTAAAAAAGTTAACTCCCTGGCTTCTGTGGAAGCCAGATACAATCTCACCCTCATTTTTTTTATGGCCAAGAGCCACAAATGTTTTTCTTCCAGTTTTTGGAAAAAAAAAATCCAAACATAAAAGCACAAGATCCTGTCAATGTCTTTTGACAGAGGTTCATTTCTCCTTATATGTGTATGATTCCAAGTACGTCAAATAATATGCTTTTACACCATCATACCTTACCTATGTGTGCAAAAAAAAAAAAAAAAAAATTCAAAGGGAACCAGTTCTTCCAAGGTATGTGGGAGGGTGGAGAGAAAATAAAAATACAAGTGTTTCATACAGCATCTGAATACTTGTGACATTTGATGTTTCTGCCATATCACAGCTGTTCCTATATAGGGTAATGTACAGTTTTTCTGGAGGAGGATTGTCAAGGCTGAATGAGTTAACCTTGAAGTATTGTTCCCTTAGGTTATGAATTTCTGCATGTCTAAAGCATGAAGATGTTTGAAAGGAAGGGAAAAATCCCAGAACTGTAAGCTGTGTTGGTAGCCAGGGAGACTGCTGTTTGATACCATTCTTGAACAAACCAGACAGACAGAGGATGGAGACAGACAGTATAGTCTGGAGAATTGGACACAGAGAAACCTAATGAAGTTAAACAGGAGAGTTCAGGGTCCTGCACCTGGGGAGGAATAACTCTGAGTATGGATCCCATTAATGCATGTGAATATCCCAAAAGCTGGTGCCAAGAGAATGTTTCCTGACTCTTTTTGATGATGCCCTGGTATGGGATAAGGGAACAATGGCCATAAATGAAAATACAAGAAGTTCCGTCTCAACATGAGGAAGAACTTCTTTACATTGTGCATGGCAAAACACTGGAAGAGGCTGCCCAGGGAGGTCGTGGAGTCTCCCTCTCTGACGACATTCAAAACCCACCTGGATACGTTCCTGTGGTACCCACTCTAGGTGGCCTTGCCTTGGCAGAGGAGTGGGGCAAGATGATCCCCCCTTCCAACCATCCAATTCTCTAAGAAATACACCCTAGAACTGCACAGCTCCATTAGAGTCTTGACAGTCAAGTCATACACTTTGCATTAAAAATCTCCAGGTGTCAAAGTCAATGTCGATTAATGCTACTCTTATGATTCACAGTCTTAAATGGGAAACAAACAGAGGTAAAAATGAAAGGGCTCTCCAAAAATCAGAAATCAGAGAAGTGCTTTAAAAAAAATGTCTGCTCAAAAAGAGCTTTATAATCACCCAAGCTAAGAGAACACTGAAGCAATAATCCTTATCTGACACCTTCCCAATTTTTCTGTAACTTCATGAGACATACGGGAGCAGCCCTGGAGAGTATGACATCTCCGGAGTCATTTTGCTCTCTTCAAGCTAAATACAAATGGATCTACTCAATTTCTCTTAAGCCACACAGAGATTTTTAACCTGCTGATTGGTAGGCTTGCTGAGTAAGTTGCATGAGAGGTAACCTCTGGGGGACTACAGTAATCTATTAAGAGTTTTTAGCTGGTTGAGGTTTAGGGAAGTGAGGGGGGCTGTGGGTATGAAAAAGTGCTGCTGTACAAAAGCTTTATGTCTATCAGAGACAAAAGGAAATCTGCTGCCTGATAAGCCAGATAACTTTTGGAAATATTATAAACTGCTCCTTACTCATTTATTCCCCACTACATAGTGTTACTCTTTGCCACCTCTCTTACCTAATCAAAAAAACAAGGCAAAATTACAAACCACAAGCTCATGCTCAGACTGCTCACTCACCTCTTCTTATCATATCACCATAGATTTTCCAGTTTGTGTATCAGAACACAATCAACCTTTCTTGGGAAAATTCCATATTCAATTGTTTGTTGATGTTTATTTTCATGTTTCTTCCCTGTGTACCAACTGGTAGCACCTATTAACAAAAGTTTTAGTCCACAGCATATTGCAGTTCATCATAATGTTACTATTAAGCATGCTAGAAGTGAAGCTGGCATTAAATAACTAAAGCCAGGTTTTACATGCAGATGTAAAAACCTAAAAATTGGTATTTGGCTAAGGACTTTAATAAGGATTGTCCTTCAGAGACAGTTAATTTTGTCTTTTATCAGCTCCCTATGCATAAACTCTTATTCCAAATGTGTTCATTATACTTCAAAAATGGATTAACTTAATTCACAAAAAAAGGGTATGACAAAGGTCCTGCAACAAGGTAGACAGACAATAATCTTGAAAAATGAAGAGGGAGAAAAAGGGAACAGAATTAAGCGAGATCCAAAAGCAAGTTAAAAATAGATCAGAGAGGTTTTTCCATAGAAATGCTAAGAGACACGTGGAAAAAAATATATGTACAGTGAATAAGGAATATTATTGCTTCAGCAAAGAGGATAAACTCCATGATTTCCTAGAAAAGTGACTTGATTTGGACAAAGGATTCAGTGCAAAAGAGAGAAACAAGTCACAAGATAGTGACATGAGGGTGATAGTTACAGAATTTGCCTCTTACCAAGAGCCCTATTTCCTCAGCTGTGGGGGGTTGTGCAATCACCCTGACAGAGAGGTACATTTGAGGAATAAATAAACTTTTTACAGTAAACAGTGCAGTCAGGATTTGGCTGGTCTGACTTTTGCCATCAAGACTTTAATTAGGTTTTCCACACTTGACTGGCAGCTGATCTGGGTGCTTGTTAGAGAACTGTAGTCTGCAGAAGGGCATTTGGGATGTATTTTCAGTGTGAAGTGTCACACAACACTAAATACTTAATACTTTCCCAAGTCAGGTTCCAGACTCTTCTGATGAGTATTCCAAGAAACTGCAATAATTTTAACTTAATGTCCTAGTGAATTGGAGTGGATAAAAATTAGATGCCACCTCACAAAGTGAGGTGCTTCAAATATAAGTTTGTTGATATTTCTGAAGCATTGGTTACTATTAGAATTAGTGCCACAGAAAAGCCAATATCAGTCTTTAAAGCAATATTTATAAATATTACACTGCAAACAAACTTGAAAATGGGCAGGAAAATCTTCTATATAACTTACCCAATACACTGTAACTGTCCAAAAAGTCAAGAAGGAGTAACTAACAGTAAAGGTTTAGACTTCAATGATTTCTTCAGCACAATGAGGCTTTAGGAGTGGATTTTGCTTTTCTTCACTAAAAATTGCATTTAATTTCCCTTCTCTTTTCAACAGTCACAATTGCATATTAATATTATCCCAAAATCTCATAGGCTGCAGTACTTGGGGAAAAAAAAAAAAAAGGAGAAAACCAATACCTTAAATTATTTGTCATTTGAAAGACTTAAACAGCTACAAAACGTAAAGAGTAAAATCCAGTTGTCATTCTTGTTCCAAGCACATAAATGATCAATATTTTGTAGCTGTAGGACAACCTGTTAAAGTCATTCCAATAATTTTTTTCTACCCAGTAATGATCATTGCAATTTCATTTCTCAGAGGCAACAAGAATTAAGGCATACCATCAGCAGAGTTCACTTCTGCTGACTTTGCATGGTCACTAGTAATTAAGAATAATGCCATAACTCCTAGATATCACTCAGCCACCACATTTCTGCTCCACAGTAAAACTGTTTTAGCCACTAGATTATTTAGCAACCTTAGGAAAAAAAAGAGTGCAAAAGACAACAATTCAATGAAAAGTATCTGTATTATTAAGGAAGCATGCTGACACTTTTGCCCAATATTAATTGTTAGAGTTCTGCATACAATTCTACAGTTAAGTACAACTAATTGTACAGTTCAGTCATACATTGGTTATGTCCATAACAATTTGGTCTCACCAAGAAATACACACAAAAATTCACTCTAAATCAGTAATTTCTTTCCTTGTGCCCTGGTTTCAGCTGGGATAGAGTTAATTTTCTTCCTAGTAGCTGATACAGTGCTGTGTTTTGGATTTGATATGAGAATAATGTTGTCAACACACGGATGTTTCAGTTGTTGCTGAGCAGTGCTCACCCTAATTCCAGGATTTTCAGTTTTCCATGCTCCGCCAGTGAGCAGGTGCACAAGATGCCAGGAGGGAGCATGGCCGGGCCAGCTGACCCAAAGTGGCCAAAGGGATATTCCATACCATAGAACATTGTTCCCAGTATAATAACTGGGTTGTTGGCCAAGAGGGATCAATCACTACTTAGAGACAGGCTGGGTATCAGTGAGAAATGGTTTTGTGCATCGCTCGTCTTTTTGGGGTTTTATCACTCCTTCTTTTTGTTATCTTCCTTTTCATTGTAATTACATTGCTGCCATTGCTGGTTTTAGTAATAGTATTTATTTTATTGCAATTATTAAACTCTTTTTATCTCTGTTTTTACCTTTTTTATGGTTCTGATTTGATTCTACTCCACACACCACTCTCCAGGGGGCAGGGGAGTGAGCAAATGTCTGTGTGGTACTTATTGCTGACCAAGGTTAAATCATGACGCCCTGGCTGTTAATCTCAACTTTAAAAGAGGAAAGTAATTTCTTTTTCTCTCTTACTTAAGAGGAGAACCACCTTCTTCATCAGCTAGGGTTTAAATGGCTTAAACATTTGGCAGATATTGCACAGACACTTAAAACTAGTTTAGTGCATTTCTATATCTGTGAAGGGAACATGCAAGAAGTTTAATATTTAACGTTTGAGGCAGAAATATGATCAGGGCAAAGATGAGTAAATGCCCACGGAAAAGTTTAACAAGTGTTGTGAAAGGACAATCCATGTATTAAACTTCCCTTTTTAAAAGAAATAAACATCTCAGGAAAGTACAAGTATCTCAGAGGATATATTTGTGTGATAAGCTTTGATTTAAAAAAATTTCACCTCTAAAATTGTTTAAACAATATAGAAGCTGTTACAAATATACCTTCCTTACTGCAACCTGAAGGTGCTAAAAAAATTGGCTGAGATCCTATTACCCGTGTTACATGGAGGATCCACCAAACAGCTCAAAAAGATACATTAAAACATCCATGAATTTTTAGGACTGCCAAATCAACACTAGATTGCCTACATACCAGCTAGTCTAGACTCACTAGATGGTCACTGGTGACCACACACAATGTGTACACCCTCTTCTCTCCCTTCTGCTGCACAGATCCATGTGAATTCTCCATGGGCACTGCAACCTATGGAGAATTCACACCAGCATGTAGGAAAAAGGTGACAGAGAAGGAGCAGTAGAGAGAAATCTCTATGCACTGAATGTGACCCCATTGCTGCCTCCATGAAGAATCAATGTGATCTGTGGCAAAAACAAGGAATTTTTATCCTTAAAAACTCTCTATTAACATTTCAGATTAAATTTTTGGAACTTGCTAGCTATAAGATATTCAATTTCTGTCATAAAACCCTGAGTCAGCCTTACAGGAACAAAGCCCACCTTTCAGGCCTTGAAGGGCAAATGGACACCACTGAAGTACCCAAATCATTGTAAAGGAAGTTTTTAAAATGAATTCTTGATTAAAAATAGTATATTGAATTGATAATTTCCCATTTCTAATTAGAAAATGACTATTCATTAACTCTTTGATATCACACAGAAACAAAAAATTAAATATGCAAATTAAAAGAGTGGGTTATACAAAAACATGCCATTGTTCTTCACTGCAACTAAATACTTACCCACAGATTTTTTTCCACCAAAGGCCTAAAATATAGCTGCAACCACATGCATCTTAAGTCAAGCAGATGATGGGTTTTGTACATTGCATTGTGCAGACATATTTACAGATTAGATGCATTTTTAATTTTACTGAATTTATATGATTAGTGTTTTTAAGCCCATAGAAAATACTTCTTTTACATACACTAGCACTGGACTGTGCATTTATTGAACTTTGAAATATTAAAATTTAAAAGACAGTAATCTATTATTTTTTTCATATAACTCTGTTCAATAGCAACCCGAAGTTGGACTCATTATTCAGAATAGCCTTCTCCTATCTTCAAACAGTCATAAAAGGCTCTTATTGAGTAAATGTGGATAACCAAAAAGCTCTTGATTCAGAGAGTGTTGCCTTCTTTTTGACCAGGCAAATTAATTTCTTTTTTCCTTTCTCTGCTATTTCTGTATATTGAAGAGAATTTTAATAAAACCCTGCTGTTGCCTTGGAAGTTAAAGAGCTCTGTGTTGATGTACACCGAGCCTAGACATCTTGCATCTGAATGCCTAGAATTTGATCTTATGCAATGTAAAAGTAAAACGACATTTCTACAATGTAAAACCAAGTGAGACAATTAGCTGATAATAAAGGTTTTCCACACTTTTTATGTCAGTAGGCCCAGTCACTAATGATCACTAATAAATCCCTTTTACTGTCAATGCTTGTAAAAAGTTTTCTTCATAATTTCTTTTGTTTTGCAAAACAATTATCTATTTCCCCCTACACACACAATGGTTTGAAAGTAGTTGAGGACATCATGTCTATGAATTTCATTTACAAAGCGCTTAAAGAATCATCTGAGAACAAATACTGCTACGAATACAATTGAGGTAGCAGCAATTCAGCTTTCTTCCATGCTGGAAAAAGCCATTTCAGTGCCAGAAAAATAAGTTTCTCATATAGTTTCTGTTTCAAAGTGAGGTTAATATGTGAGAGGGAAAAAAAAAAATAAAAAGAAGAAAAGAAAATTCCTTCTTCAAAGAATGGTTCCAAAAAAGAATGACCACAAATTTTAAAAAATGTTTAAAATCAAACTAGTTTCAGCAGCTGTAATGTCTTTAATCTTTTTTTTGTGAAATGACATTAACTTATAATACTGGAGGGTCAAGAAAAAGATAATAAATTCACCTGGAATGCATCTCAGCACTCATAAGAGAGGCATCATCCATAAATGTATCAATTACAAGAAGATATTACTGTAAGTATTTGTCACAATTTCTCATAATTTTTAATTTCAAACTACTGTTAGCCATTGCAATTGATTTTATAAATTCATCTTTTAACTTTTATTAAAATACATCAGACACAAAGTCAGCTATCATTACAGAATTATTTAAAACACAATCAATTACAGTAATAAAAAGGAAAAGTCTTATGAGCTGTTACATTTAGGAAATAGGGAAGTTTTTTATTCAGCAGTAGCGTAACAATCAACAAAACACAGATAAAACTGACTAGAGACACAGATGTAGGACCAGAACCAAAAGTATTTATGCATGGAAATGTGAACATTTTTCCTTCCGTCTTGACAGAACCTGCATCTCTAGCTTGCCAGAGCACTGTGGAAAACACCTCCAACTCTGATTTTCAGATTATTGGGTAAAGAATGAAGGCATTCAGGAAGCAACACTTTCAAAGGCAGGAAGAGGTAGCTCCCTGCCTCACAGAAATTTCCAGGAAAAATTTCTAAGTGATGTGTTATTGGTGGGACAGTATTACAAAGCAGTCTTAAGGTTAACATGATAATAATTCATAGAAAAGGACAGTAGCTTCTCCTCTAGGAAGCCTCAGGCTACTCTTTCACCCTCCTAAATCCTGCACTGTTAGAATGAAGTCAGATGTGGAAAATTATCAGTGTCATATTTCCTAAGAATATTGGCTTCATCATAGGAGGGATTAGCACCTGAATGTTCTTTGTCAAAATTTCTATTTGTTTGCACCTATAGTTATGGAGAGAAAAATCGGAAGGTCAAAAATGGCTCTAACTAAGGAAGTTATTCTTTCCAGTCAACTCCTCATAACAGACTGGGTGACCTTTCCTAACAAACATGCTTTTAGGTTTATCTCATTGTAGGTCGTTGATTTAGTAATTTATAAGTAGGCACTTGGTCATTTACTCTGTCATAGGTGGAGCAGAAATGGGCTGCAGACAGTGAAACTCAAACCAGTAGCAATATCCAGCATCAACAGTATGACAGAAATGCCCTAACCACGTGTTTGCTCTTTGATCTCGGATGTATGATCACTGATCACCTCTTTGGGTGATAAAGACTGATTTATCTGTGGAAAGTCTCCCTCTCACATCCACAAAAATAGAAGTCTACTTCTTAGGTACAATAAAGCATTTAAGGAAACATTTGGGAATAACTAACATTTATTAAAATATTTCTGAGACATTTTAGCTGTATTTGAGGGAAAAAAATTGTGATAAGAAAAAACACTTCTTGATTCTTCTGATTCTTTACCCAATATAAGATACCATGTGATGACATCATCAGACTTGAGGATTTGAGTGGTTCTTAGACAAAGATCCTGTGTATTTGTCAGAAAGTGTGTTCTGCCACTGTATATTGTGAAGCAGTGATGGATGAAAACTTGCTGAGATTTTTTTTTTAATTACACTGTCATTCCTACAAATCTCTACAAAGTTCAAATCAAAAGATCTTTTTTTACAAAAAATTAACACTTTCAAATTATACAGTTATAATTTTATGGTTCCAGCTGACAAGACTAATAAAAATGTCAGTCACTACTATACCACTACCTTCACCCTGACTGCTCAGTTTTTCTCTTTCTTGTGTTTTTTTCTTCTTCCAGCACTATATTCTCAGAAGCTGAATTTTGCTATTACTATGGAAAATAAAACTGTTTTCAGCACTTTATTTACCTACCCACTCCTTTTATTAGTTTAAGTCTGAATAAATGTACCCTCAACCTCACATATCTTTAATAGTGTGGAATCTACTTTGTGAATGTGACTACTTTAGTTCATTTTGTTGACTGTCTCCTTTGCATCAAAGGAAGGTGAAGATGAGAATTTCTTGTTGTTGGAGTTCAAATTTTTGAAGTTGACTGACTGAAGATAGAGCTAGCATAAATCATTGCCTAAGTGATAGAGTCTGTATAGATCTTTTTCAGCTGTGACAGGACTGACTGGGAATCAAAACAAAAGTTGATAATTATACAGTTTTACAACAGTAGCAGCTGAAGATGCTCATCATATCTCAAAATAGAGTGTACTCTTCAGTGCATGTATACAACAACCGTGCTGCCAAATGTGGCCTTATCCTTCTTTCTTTGTGCAACAGTACATTCTGTGTTTCAGAAACAGAGGGATAGTATTTGGAGTTAGTTTCTGCTCTTAGTAACCTTAGAAGGAATTGTTTTGCAATTCATCATCATCTTGGTTAAATATTGCAATGATTACAAAATTACTATGAAAAGTATCCCACTGGAGATTAAGTAAGATATTCTATTGCAATATTTTTACACTAAGCTTTGAAATTTCCTTACCAGGTAATACTGCATTTCTAAAGTGTAGCTGACAAGATTAGCATACTATCTCTGCATCTTGTTTATAGCATAAAAGTTGACTACCCTCAGAAATAAATAATACCTTTCATCTCTGTCTCTACAAAAATTTGAATGTCTGGCAAAGGCATTTTTAAAAATATTTGCTTTAAGAGATTGGCATTTCAGTCCTTGAAACTAAAGGCTGGGGATTTGACCAAAAATCAAAGGATATAATTTAAATTGTCAAGATTCTTGAGGTAGGAGGTTGTCATTTTTTTTCCAAGCTAATAAAAATAAATTATTATTAATAAAAACTAGGCCATGCTGCAATAGCATATGCTAAAGATTTACAATGGCTTCTTAATTAATGTATATCCTAATGTTACACAGAGGGAATATGAGAAACTCCTTCATATGTATTTACCCTGAAGACCAAAATTTGTTTAATGCACTTCGTGGCACAATATGCTATTCTCAATACCTTATGCAAACACCAATAAGAACAGAAATTTCTAAACCAGCATCACTGAGTATTACATACACCCAAATCATGCAAATAAGTGACTTAATTTCTTATTCATGTTCATATTCATATTCATATCATACGTTCTATCCTCTGTGATAATAAGGCCTAAAGACAAGCGATAATAAAAAGTTCATGAGGCACATCAGCAAGGCAGGTTAAAAGCGTAACAGACTTAACCATGGTATAATGGTGTAACCTCTTAAGAATGTGCCTCATAACAGACTTAACCATGGTATAATGGTGTAACCTCTTAAGAATGTGCCTCATACTCACTTACCTGGAGAAGATTTCAGTTGCACTTGTAATGAGTTGCTTGCAATTAATCCCTTAAATAATGATGCAGTTAAGAACATGACCAAAACAGGCACCAGGCTCAATACTCAAAACTCTGAGAAACTTCATATGTAAGACAGATGTGAGACTCTTCCCTGCTTCCCAAGATTTCTGGTAAGTAAAAGCTCTCTCTGAAAGTTCTGTGCCACATCAGTCAGTATGGTATAAAACTTTGATGTGTTCTGCAAATTATATATATGTCATCATGTATATGGAATTTAAACATGCAGTGTTTGAGACACACAAACTGGACTACAGCTTGAAGCAAAGAAATGCCAGAGTGTTACTGAATGTATAATTTTGACTATCAATTGTGAGTACTGATTTATATGCCTCCCCTTTTTTTGTCTTCCTTTGTGCCTTTTCCTCATTTTAAATGTGAGCAAAAGGTATCGAGGCTTTTTTTCACTGAAGCAAAGATACCTCTCTTGGGACCACTGAGAAGAAAAAGGACAAGTGCTATGAGTCAGTCTACCTTCATTGACACATGAAAAAAAAGGGTTTAGAAGCAGTTGACACAGCTCCAGGGCCTGTTTCAAGCTTTTCTAACTTTACTCTAACACCAAGGTCAGCATTGTATTTTTCATTCCACAAATCCTATTGCTAGCCTGAATGAACACTGAGTAGTTTTATATGCTGCAGTATCACCATGATTTATCCACCACAGACTTCTTTTCTCACTAATCTGGACTCATCCTGGCAACATGACTAAGCACTGTCTTTGTGAATTTGCATAAATATGCATGGCTTTTTGTCTCTAGGGTTTGTGGTGAGTGTCCATGAAGGCACTGAGGCTCTTGACAGCTGAGGTCTGATGATTTAGTCAGGTTTGAAGTAACCACCCCCATCACAGAGACTGAGAATGTACAGCAAAGCTCCAGCTGATGCTGTCTTGCCTGCTGCCATTCTGGTTTTGCTGATCACTTTGGGGTCTGTACTCTTAATTAGAGATTGCTTTAGCACAGTATCACGACTAGTATATTCTGAATGGCAAAGGTTTGTAGAAATTATACCTGTTGAAATTATGGCATGACCAGGGGCAAAGATAATTTATATTGTGTTTATTTTTCACAGGGATTAGAGTAAGAAACCTGTAGATTTTGAATTTACCCCAAAGTGGCTAAAACAAGCTTACTGTACTGTATGAGATTTGCAAGCACCTTTTCATTTGGGGTTAACAGAAAATATGAAGAAAGGAGATAATGTTAAGTTTATACACAGGATATAGGAAGCAAAGTTTTGAAAATTGAGTAAAATTATCCAGCTATAGAATTTTGGTTTGATAGTTTGGCTAAAATATTCCTTTTCCATTGACAAGGCAGATTAGGATATGAAACAAGTAGTGAACCTCTTTGTGAGATGATACAGGTACAAACAAGATCCTAATGCTGCTGTTGAAAGGAAATATCAAAGCCATGTAAATAGTGATTTGAAGCTCCCAAGACTTGAAACAAAGTCAGGTACGATATTATGTTGGATCCGTTCTACAGACATCAGCTCATGGAAAGTATGACATAATGTAAATAAATCTACAAGCAAATAAAATAGAAAAACCAAACATTAATCTGAAGGGCAGAGAATACTAGTAGATTTATTTTGTACTATTTTAAAAAAATCCACTCTCTCTTTTTTAATTATATTTATAAAACTAAAAAGACATTGCTGTCATAGTCACAGAATCACAGAATCGAGAGTGCTTTTACTACTCTGCCTAGGCCTAGGGTTCTGCCTAGAGTTAGCGTTCCGCCCAGGATTAGGGTTCAGAAAACCATAAAGCCCAGAAATTCAGGGAATGTGCAGCCACAAAAGGCATGTGAAGGGGAACCTAGGACTGTCACAACTAGGCTCCCTCCACTTATTTTTGGTTGGCACCCACCTTAGCCCAAGACTGCTTTTCCTGTTCCCCCTAGGGTTAGGGTTATGCCCAGGGTGAGGGTTCCAAAAACCACCAAGCCGAGGCCTTTACTGCTCCCTTTAGGGTTCAGGTTTCACCAAGGGTTAGGGTTATGCCTAGGGTTAGGGTTCAGAAAACCACAAAGCCCAGAGATCTGAGCACACTGCTACTAAGAAAGGCATGCCAAGGGGAACATAGGACTGCCACAACATGGCACCCTCCACACATTTTTGGTTGGCACCCACCTTAGCCCAGGACTGTTTTTCCTGCTCCATCTAGGATTAGAGTTACACGTAGGGTTAGGGTTCAGAAAACCACAAAGCCCAGAGCTCCAAGCACACTACTGCTACCAAAGGCATGTGAAGGGAAACACAAGACTGCCACAACATGGCTCCCTCCCACTTATTTTTGGTTGGCACCCGCCTTAGCCCAAGACTGTTTTTCCTGCTATGCATAGGATTAGGGTTATGCCTGGGGTTGGGGTTCAGAAAAGCCACAAAGCCCAGAGCTCTAAGCACTTTGCAGCTACAAAAGGCATGTGAAGAGAAACACAGGATTGCCACAACACGGCTCCAGACTGGGTCAGGTTGGAAGGGACCACAGTGGGTCATGTGTTCCAATCTCCCTGCTTAAGCAGGGTCATCTTAGAGCACATAGTGCAGGCTTGCATCCAGACAGTTCTTTAATATCTTCAGTGGGGGAGATTCCACAACCTCTCTGGGCAATCTGCTCCAGTGCACAGTTACCTGCACAGTAAAGAAGTTCTTCCTCATTCATGTTCAGGTGGAACTTTCTGTGAATCACTTTCTGCCCGTTGTCTCTTTTCTTCTGGTTCGGCACCACTGAGAGGAGCCTAGCTTGATGCTAGTCAAGCATCCTCTTGACATCGTCCCTTCAAATTCTTACATGACTCTCACTCATCTTCTCTTGAGTTTGAATAGGCAAAACCTTCCCAGCTTGTCTTCTTAAAAGAGATGCTCCTGTTCCTTAACCATTTTTGGCACCCTCTTCTGAATATTCAACCTTTGCATGACTAGGAACAGGAACTAGCATGGGAGAGCAGAGGGACAAATCTGACAGAGTGAATTCTGCCTCAAAACTTCTTAGCCTTGAGAGTGGATGATCAATAATGACCTAACACCATCTGATACCAAATTACTCTTCATTCATTAGAATAATTTACTTGCTTTGGTGATCATCAAGAAAATACAACATACATGGATTTTCACTAGGTGTTCATTAGGAGAGAAAAGTGATATTACAAAAAAATTAGTTATACAATTTCCAGATGTCTTTTTTTTCTTTCTTTACTTTGTTTATATACTAATTTCTTATTTTCTGTTCCGAACAACCTACCAATTTACTTCCCAGGAAGTTTCATAAGTGATTTCTTTCAAGTACTAATGCTCTCACTAATGGTGGACACGCATCTTTCTTTCCCTGAAGAATCTTATGCCCCACTTCAGATTTATACTTCCAACCCAACAGCACTGTTTAGTTATGACCAGAAATGCATTAACTTATTTTCCATTAAATTAAGGTTCTGTACAACCATGTAAGAAAATATGGAGGATCAGGTGAAAGAAATAGAAGAAAAACACTTGATGGCTGGCAGCTGCTAATTGTTAAGAGCAGTACCATATATAGTAATAAATGTGTATACATTGCTTTTCTAAGTAACATGGATGCCAGGAAAGACAAAGTTGCTGGAACCTTCATAGCCAGCAGGATACAGGCCAAGCACCTTTTTATGTATCAGCCAGCACATCCATTTATAGCAAGTTTGACACTGCACTCTTTGAATAGGCTCTTATGTCTCAGATAAATATTCCATGTTTGTAATATGAGGTAGCCTATAAAGAGAGACTTATTTCCTCTTTCAGTGAAAAATGGGTAAGCAAAGCCTATTATTCACCACCTAAATGGCCACCAGCCAGTGACTAACAGCTAGCCTATTTGATCATGAAGTTGTAGCTTACTGATATGAAGTCATATTTCATGGCAGCTCTTGACTGAGAAAGAGAAAGAAAATGCAGAGCTCACAGGAGGGCTTTTGACAGTTGCTGCCATGAAATGTTTTCATTTGTCACTATGACAGTGAACAACAAGATACTGACTGAAAGAGAGGGCACGAGGACAAAGCTGTCTTCAGCCAACTTTCGCTGAGCCTTGACACACAGACATATACACACACTTGGGCTTACTTAAATTTTCCTGGTTTTGCTCAATAACCCTGTTAACCATTTGTATTTTAGGCAAAATATACAACTGCATGTTACTGATGCTGCGGTCATGCATAACAACAATTGATGCAGTCCAAATGTCATTAAAAACTGTCAAGCATTGGGGTCTTTAATGACAATCTTTATTATGAATTTTGCCTTGTTTCCCATGATCAACAAAGTTTTCCACACTCTTTTCCTTACTGTCCTTAGACATCTCAAAAGCTGCTGCTTTTTCTTTTTTTTAAACTAGAAGAGGAAGTTAATTTTGCATTTCTACAGAAATATCTTTCCCATTCAAGTTTAACAATGCTTGTTTTCCTATATCTGAAGTAGTTCCTAACATAATTTATTGTCTAGACAATGCTTAAATCAATAAAATAATCAAGAAAGCATTGCCCTTAACCAGATAAAAAAATTCCATGAACTTCAACATGAAAAAAGATCTATTATCTCTTAAACATCATTAGCAACATACCAACAGCAGCACAATATTTTAGAATTGTCTTACATGTTCCTTCCTCCACACTTTGCATTAGGCAAAATATAAAGCTAATGTAACCCTTACATTTGAGTAATATTTCCCACTCAAAAAATCAGTTAAGGTAGCAATACTCAAGTTTTAATTCAGGAAAAAAAAATAAAGCAATTGATGTGCCATTCTTGTGCTGTAAAATTGCAAAGAATTTATTTTATTTCTGTAAGGACAAAAGCTAGTGTCTGATGTCATTTTTTTCAGGCTTATTTCTAAAATTTTTTTTATGTTCATTAACCTACTTCTAAAAAAAAGCCCTTGCCTATCTCCTTATTTTTTGTTTTTCTTTTTAAACATTTTCCACCAATAGGATACAATCCTGTTCTAAAAATTGTGATCATATCTTATAAACATCCATAGGCACATCACTAGTCTTCTTAAAAGTTAGAAACAATCTTATCTGTTTTCCTAAAAGCATTCAAAAATGTCATTTATAAGCCTGTTAGCAGAGGCCTAGGGGAGGAAAAGAAGTCTTGTACAGAGTCACAGGGAAGACAATCAATTGAGGTGGTCACAGTCTCATGAAAGGGAAAGGAATAAGACTAATGAGCAGATCTGAAACATGCAATTAGAGTTTTGTTTACAGAGTTTGGGGGAATTTTGATTCTAACAGCTTAAATTAAAAGGGAATTGTCACAAACTTTTATAATTGTAAAGCTACATGAACATCTGAGCCAATTAAATATGCCCAAATATGCCTAGGTTTAATATTTGCCCTATCTACGATATATGTTGCAGACATGGAAGACAGAAGATCAAACTGAAAAGCAGCCTGTTTAAGAGACATCATTTGGAGGAACTGGGGCTTCTTTCAAGTAGGATTTTCTTCGGTACGGGCATTTTATTTTGGTCTTATACATTACAGCAGGTGTTACAAAAACAGGGTAACTGAAGAGCCGGGCTGTGAAGGCTGCCCAAGCAGGTAGCTGGGCTTCGCCACAACCAGATGGTGACAAACAGAGCTTAAAGAGCAGAAGCAAGAGGAGCACAAGTGACCAGCTGCCTCTTGGTGCAAGTGATAGCTTGGATAAAAGGTAGGGCCACTTGGAGGACATGGAGCATGACAGACACAAAGTTTAAGTGGGTGCTTGCCTTGCAGGTAAGCCATAGAGAAGAATTTTAGATATATTTTGGAAACAAAATATTCACTAGATACTTTATCTTCCTGCGAAATGTATTGGGAAGAAAAAAGAAAAGAGGGAAAAAGTAGATGTAAATCAAGTTATTTGATTTTCCTTTTGGAGGTGGAGATGAGGGGAGATTATCTTGACAGTGTCTCACAATGTTTCAGCTTTCCCGGGATGCTGATTGCAAAACTGTGTTTATTAATAGAGACCTCCAAAATCTGTACCTATCCTTTGTTGATCCCAGTGAAGTCTTGAAGAAAGGTAATACAAAGAAATCCCCAAGATTATAATGTTCCTGACCCTACAGTTCTTTCTTATGTGAAGTACTCCTTAAGCAAAAAATTATCCTTTTCAACAGGACAAATGTGGATAGAAAAGATACTGACTAGAGCATGGTCTTAGGGTACAACCTCCACTGTTGTCCTGGACATCAGCAGTTCCAGGAGACCTTGCTCACCCAGTCATAGTCCAAACTTCAAAACTGGAAAACTGAAAGTTAATGGAATCTCACATAGGATTGAGTATTTTCCTTAACAAAGAAGATGTCTGAAAATGTCAGAGATCTCAAAACATGCCATTAATAATGTGTTGTTTATAAATTCTCCTGGAATCACACTGCAGAATTTAAGTCTCATTCCCCTACAACTATGCTTCTCAAGAAGTGGAGGAACCTGATACTCTTTCCAAGAAGTTCATCCACAAAATGTCAACATAAAAGTGCCTAAAGCATAGCATGGCATTTGCCCAAATAACTTTCAAATTGTCTTCATGACTCTGCCAATGAAAAATGTGGTCATCACCATCTCTTCACACACTTGCAATTCACGTTTCCATTTCCTCAAATGATTTTACTGTCTGCTTCCTGAGCCTGTCTCTCCCACGCTTTCATCAAAAACTCTTTTGCTCTGCACTCTTCATTTCCTTGGATCATTCACTGTATTATAGTAGCTTTCCATTCCAAATGGAGAGAATATGGGGAATAATTTCTCTATTTCAATAAACACTTCAGAGAAAGCCATTTTAGAATAGCAAATTGCTCCCAGGAGCGCAGACCACTTTTCCTTCAAATAAAATCTGGTTTCTTAAAGGGGCTGGAATTATCTTTAATAACTTTATTTAGAAGCTGATATAGAGGGGGGGAAGGGGAAAAAAACTTATATGATCAAATAAATATATCTCTACCTTGATTTTCATTTATCTTACCTCCATAAAGAAACCGGGCTTGGTGCCAGCATTACTATGTGAAATGACTTTTCTTCACATTCAGCAAAATCTCTCTTGATACAGAGTCTCAGAGGAATATAATATGGATTCAGTCTTCCTCAACCTTGTTACTCATAACCTGCAGGCATTTTCTTTTAAATAGTGTCAAAATCCAATAATGCTAATAAAAGGTGTAAATTCCTGCTACAAAATAATGTGAAGTCTAAAACACACATACAAAAAACCAGCCCACAACACTACAGTGCAAGTTATGAATCACTACCCTGAGTCTGTGATTAGCCAATATCTACACGTGATTATGGTGGTGTCCTCAGCTGTGATTATGCAATCAAAAGCACACTTTGAGATTTCTCATCATCAGACTAAATGCAGATCAGTCTCAACAGAGGATTGGGACCTGCCTTACTGAATTCTCCATGTTGGGAAAAGAAGTCAAAATTTAAAATCAAAGGGCTTGACACTGCTCAAACTACTGAAAGGCCTCTTAAATCTACTGAACAGGTGATGTCCTGATGCAGAAGCTGCACTCCTAGTGAGCAGCTTGAACTCCACTCCATTGCCTTCCTAGTCAAGGGTTCACCTATGCTAGCAAAGGCTTAACCTATGCTTCCCAGTGCCAAGGCAATGCAGGGTCTGTGGTTCCCTGGGACTAGGAATGCCAGAGACTTGCCAGGGTGGGTCATGACAGGGTCTGGCAGCCAGGATGTAACCCACAGGGATGTTTTAAGTGTGTTGAGGATTCATTAATGCTCTTCCAGTTTCTCAGAAAGAGAAACTTTGTCAAAGCTGGATGTAAAAATTTGTAAGGTAGCAAGCTACTTCTTTTGCTGCACAGAGGCATTGTAAATACTTTAAATGTTCCACCAATAAGCATGATTTCAAAAGGGATTCAAGTTCTTCTATCATGTAAAAGCTGGGTATCTGGATCACAGTGCCAGTTCATGCTATATCTCAGCACAAAACCCTATACTTGCACACTGCAGCTTCTGTTTGAGGCCAGGCAAGAGGCAAGTTTCTTGCTGTTAACACACCAGAAATCAATCTTCTTGAACTTTGTCCTCAGAAAATTAAGCAACAGTCATTATCCATCTATATCTGCCTGGCTTCAGTTTATACTCTTGCTTTGTTTGCCATTTTAAACGTTTGCCTCATTATTGGTATCATTACCAGTGGTGGAAAAAAAATTCAAGCAAGTTCTTCATCCTCAGAAACTACCTACATTAGTGTAATCAATGGTCACCCAGATAACAGCAAATTGGAATTGCTGCACTAGATTTAGCTCTCTAACATAACACTTATCCAGTCAACATACTCTTTATTTTGGACGCATGTTCTAAGATGCCCATATCTGCTTATGCATAAAAACAACATTTTCACAAAGGACTAAGTAAGACTTAAGAGCTAATACAACTGCAAGAAATAGTGCAAAGAATAGACCTTTTTCCTTACCTATTTATTGCTAGCTTCATAATTTTAAAATATTTATTACTGCCCATTTCTGTTCTGTTTAACTCTAATGTTTGGGTTTCATTTTAAAATACATATGCTTCATTTTTAGTGTTACATGAAAAGTGAAAAGAGTCAGTATTCATTTTTTAAAAGGTCTAGCTAAATATATATTCCAAGGGAATGAAAGCATTTTGCTTAAGCCTCAGCTAAAGCTGCTTTTCTTTTGCAACAGTGTGTAGAAGCAATACAAGAGGATAATCTCCAACACATTCAAAACTGTGACACCCTTAATACTGGCAGAAGTACTTTTCTTTAGCTTCTGCAATACAACCAAATGACAGAGGCAGATTTTCTTAACTTCTGATTGAAAGATAGGCTATTTAAAGCAGCCTGGGTGTTCTGGATGTGTGAACATGCACCTGTGCTATGAACAGAAATGTTAAATCAGGAGCTTAATGCTTATAGAGGGATTTCACCCACTTAGATTAGCTTGTTGAACTAGATATATGTAAGCTCTGAAGTTAATGAATCTTGAAATGGAGCTCCACATGACTCAGCAGACAATACTGTGCCTGTTAAAACTGTGTAAGCAATTTCTTCAATACGTAGCATGCTTTTCCTTTTTAGTGTGTTTTATTACTACTGAATGAAGATGCTCATTCTTGATTGTTGGTTCCTCTTCCCAAACTTAGCTGATTATATCTCTATCCATCTGAAGAAATGGTGCAGCTCTGAGAACCATGTGAGCCTCCATACTTTTTCTCTAAATCTGCATAGCACAAGTCATCAGAAGTTAAATTCCCAACTCATTTTCCGGGGTAACAGGAGCCACTTGTGACACTCAGGCATATATATACCCTCCATATAGAAATGCTCCTTCTTGATCCAGTAAGCTTGCAAAATACACTTGCTTCTCCTCTTCAGAATCTCTATCATGCAACAATGTCTGTCTTAGATATAAATATAAACCACCTGTTTTTACCCCAGTCATCCTGGTTTCTTTATAATCTACTGATGCTGAAAAGCAGAAAGATGAAACCTTGCAAAATGCAAGTAAATAGAGGCCAGCTCTGGTGAAATCAAAGCATCAATATGTGAGGAAGAGCATTAGGCTACTGAAGAGTAAAGTCAACTTGCAAGGAGACTATTTCCTCACACTCTGCCTTGATTTAAAGTGCACACAATTTTTCAGTCTTTCTCCCACCCTTCACTTGCTTTCTTCTGCATCAGAGAAATGTAAGCAATATTAAGCCTTTTTGTTTGGTTTGGTTTTTTGCTGCTGCTATTCCAATAATAAGGTTTTTCTGGGATTAGTCTACATGCAAGATTGCATGTTTTCACCCACTTTGCACTAAAAAAAGGAATTTGTGTAGCTATTTCCAATTTTTTAATATAACTGCTCGCTTAGCTTCTCACATCGTGGCACCTAGTCAACTGCTGCATTTGATACTCAATCACAGCAATAATCACCCGCTTTTTAAAATCCCTATCTCACTTCTGATTTAATAATTAGTGATGCTCATGATAACTTAATGCACATGTTATAAAAAGGATGTAATACACATGTTATAAAGAGCAATGTAACTATACCAAACCTTCCCTTCCTCCTTGTGGCAATCGAGGCCATTGTTAAAAATAAGCACTCAGCTTCAGTATCAATGTTCAGTGGCACAAACAGCAAGAGGCATTATGTCAGCAGCATCTGATTTTTGTTACTGCATGCACCATTACTCACTTAGTTTGTTGCTCTTGCATCTAAGCCTTTAAATTTGCAAACTTGCCTTTTCCGCTGCGCATTCATTGCCTTTTGCTGTCACTTCAGCCTTGTTTGGTAAGCCCCAGCACTAGATAATTGATTACTCTCTTCACTATCTCTTTGTGCAAAGAGTTATACTAAACTGAAACTGCCACCTTTAAATTATTGTGCAGCCTTCACACTTAGGTATTAGTATGTTAAAGTGCTATCTCCAATCTATACTATAAAGTTTATTGTTTTAATTAAAATGCTCCCCATGCTCTCCAGAGGAGATGATCCTTGCCTTCCCCTTGCTGCTCTTTTATGAGTCCTAAAATTTTCTAATTATCCCATATGATTTTTGGAATTAATTCACCCAATTTGACTTACTCTGTGTTACAGTGACTTCATGTATGTACAAGTGTACAGATGCTTCTATTTCATCGGTGAAACATTGTCATGGTTTAACCCCAGCCAGCAGCCAAGCCCCAGACAGCTGCCACTGGCTCACTCTCCCACCATCAGGATCAGGAGGAGAATCGAAAGGGTAAAGGATAGGAAAACCAGGAGTTGAGATAAAGATAGATTAATGGGGAAAGCAAAACCCATGCACACAAGTAAAACAAAACAAGGAATTAATTCACTACTTCCCGTGACTGGACTGGTATTCAGCCATCTCCAGGAGAGCAGAGGTCCCTCAGATTAAATGGTAACTTGGGAAAACAAATGCCATCACTCCAAAATTATATCATATGGTCTGGAATATCCCTTTGGTCAGTTGTAATCATCTGTCCTGGCTGTGTCTCCTCCCATGCACCTCCAGCCCCCTCACCAGCAGGGCAGTATGAAAAGCATAGAAGGCCTTGAGTCTGTGCAAGCCCTGCTCAGCAATAACAAAAATATCTCTATTACCATCATATATTTGTGATCAGCACAAATCCAAAACACAGTCTGACATTAGCCACTCTGAAGAAAATTGTCTGTACCCCAGCCAAAATCAGCAGAAATTTTATTTAGTGGAATACGCCATAATTTACTTTTCCAGATGGGACATCAACAGAATTTGTCACCAGTATGTGCTAACATTACAGTGACTATGATTTTTCACCTTGCCTTTTGTTTGGTGCTGAGGTTTGACTCTTCCTGGAGCTCACTGGCTGAACAAGTTAGGTGAAGAAAATAATATTGTGTCTGCAATCTGAAATATGCAATTTTATTTAAAAATAAAATTTTCAAAATTATTATTCCATTTTCCTTGTGTTCAATAACAACCCTAGTGTAAACCCTGGAAATTTATGAAGCCTCAAAAAAAGTAAGGCTGCTGTTACTGTGCAGATACCAAACTGTTTCCACAGTGTTGGGAAGTAAGGAGCAATTAGAAAATGCTGCCTTTTAAAAATGCTTCAAGATATTTTTTTCTCCCGTAAGAGCTCATAAGTGCTGAAATAGGATTCCAGCCCTCAAGAACAATGAAAGTGAATTTTAGCTGTGATCTTCACAGAGACATTCAAAGGTAGAAGAGCAGTTCAGTTACAGCACTGAAAATTTTACAGTAGGAAAGATAATAGTTCCAAAATTTAGAGCAAAAGGTATTTTTACCCCTATATGTAGAATCCTGCTCAAGCTGAAATCTTCTTGAGGAACAGAGTTGCTTGTTTCCTTCATGCTGGTTTTTGCTCCCAGCAGTGTGCCATACCAAATCAGACTTGTGTATAATCAGTGTTCCATGCAATGAAATACAATAGCACACTCTCATCACTTCCGAAATCACTTGAGACAGTTACACACACAGACCTTCCAGTTTCCACTCTTCCTAGTATTATGCTCACCCTTCCGCTGCTTCTCTGGGTTCTAAATTTGGACATTACAGTCTGGTGGGAGTTGGGTATGGCAAGATGTCAACATCTGCTATGCTTCACAGGTGGTAATATCATTTTGGTCTCTTAACCTAATATGATTACTTCTTCCTTATCTAGAATCCATTTAGAGCCACTTCTATGTGTTTATTAAGAATTTTTTTACATCTTTTCCTTTAGTGATCTACAATTCCATGTTGCAGTCATAATAAACCCATTTTACATGTTTTAGGTTCTATTTCTTTGTTCTCAGAGATGTTTTGTCCCACCGTAAGTCTGCATTGTTTCAGGTGACCACTGCTGACTTGGTTGTAGCCATAAGCAGTTCCAGCCTATGTCCCATATCTAATCATCACAGAATTTGGTTGTCTACCTTCTTAAGGTCTGTATTGTTATGGGAGGCCTGTATATTTCTGAACTATACCATTATTTCAGATATAAATGTCTCATTCTACAGTTATTGCTACTATCTCTATAAATTTTTAAAGTGTAATTTCTGTTATTTGTGTCTATGTTTTGCAATAAATGTCCAAAAGATATGGCCAAAAGATCAATGTCAAGATGGGGAACCCTGTGAAGTGTTTAGATCATGCATGTGGTTGACAGCAGCAAGAGATCAAGACAGGAATAAGTGCCTATACTGGAGAAGCTTTTAAATCCAGCCTTATGGGAGTAACAAGACAATGTTCAACCTCTTGCTTTCTTTTCCCCAGCTTACAGCTGTGAAACCTTCAACTGGGTGCTCTAAACCATCCTGCTTGTAATGACTCTATAAGGAACTGCTTTTTTTTCTGAAACATGCAATCATCGCAACACACTCCAATTAAACCCTTTCTAGATAGTATCAGCATCACAGCTCTGATTAAAAACTTCTGCTTTGAAACACTGTACTCTTTCAGTCAGTATTTATTTACTAAACCAGAAAGAGGAGCCCTCAAGTGAGATGAATTACTTATTTACAGATAGTCTAAACAACGCACCAGTAGGATCCAAATTTGTTATTACCCAATCAATCTGAAAATACTAGGTGATGAATTAATACAGCAACTTCATATTTTTCAAGGACAAGTGGAAATGAAAAAGAATCAGCATCAGCCTGAAATTTATCAGTTTAGAGAACTTTTTGTCAAATTGCTTTCATCTTCATCACATTTTAATCTTCTCTACTATTGTTGAAATATATCTCTTTCAAGCATAGTTATGTTTAGCATTTTTTTGATAATGGAAATATTTTCTAAAGAAAAGAATAATAATTAATTCCCTTCCGTAGAAAACATTGCTTGAGTGGATTTATGAAGCATCGTATCTGTGTTAACTAAATGATAGGACATTTTTCTATAGATAAGTAAGCACTTTGTTTGAATAAATGAAAAAAAGTCATATTAAGGAAGCAGTACACAAACTTTCCTAACTTTGAGCTTGACATTCTGGTGTATTCCTCTTGAGGATAATTCTTTCTGAATGACTACTTCTGTGTCTTTGAATTTAGCTTAAAGGAAGTCAAAGGTTCCTAAACTTCAGATAATATTTCTTAGTCTTTGCCTTATTTGCTGCTTTCCTTTGTGCTCTCAACAGTCCCTCACTGTAAGAGGAATCATTTGGGTAAGAAACAGCCCTAAAAACTGAAATATCTTAGTTCACAGTCTCTGCAGGTTCTTTATTGGCATAGTACTCCAACTTGCTTTAAAAACTCTTATGTCTCCCATAGCTTTCATTCATACAACAAAATCCTTCTGCTAGGCCATTTGATAAAACAGGGCTGCAACTAAAATCCCAAGAATTGAGATAAATCATGTTATTTCTCATGATTTTCCTTTCCAGAGCCTCAAATATGTCTGTTTTGAAATCTGTCAAACTGTCTATGTTTCCCCTTGACCACTCACAATGGCCATTTTGTTGGTTAGATCATTCTGCCTGATTAGAATTTAGAATGATTTTTCCTGTAGCACAACTCTCTCAAGATATGCAGCAAAGAACATTTAGGGTTTGTATCCAGATCTTTTCCCCTCTAGTTCTATTGCTATAATTAATGTGTCAATGCATATTAATAGGGTGCCTCTTTTCTACCTTTCATCCTGGTTTAAAAGAGCTCAAACAATGGAGAAAACTGTATATATTTGTAATATATATAGATATATAAAGACAGACAAGTACATATGTTTTTAAAATAAGCAGTAGTATAACACTTTACCTGGTAAAATTGTAGCCACCGTGACTTTGCTCAGTAGTCTAGGTATATTGTGTGGCTACTCAGATCTTGGATCATACACCATCATAATCATGCTTTTACTGCAGAGACATATGTGTGTCATCTTCAGTGTTCCTTTGTCTTCCTATATTTCATATTAATGCCTTATTACTTCACATAGGCTTTGGAAGGATAAAGACAGTGACCAAAAATACATTTGTGATGTAGAAAGAAGCAGCTTTTAATATGTAACATGCTTTATATATATTCTGGCACAGACCTAGGGAAGTAACATCTGCTTCCTAAAATTTGACTCTTTTTCCTGTTGCCAAACTATTTATGCATGCACATGACATAACATTATCAGAAACTTTGAGGAGAGCGGAACTGTAACAGCTAAGAAGACTGAAGTAGTGCTATTTCCAGGCTCTTGTCCTCACACATTATGCCACAACCTGATTATGTCATTTTATATTCTTTTGGCACAGGTTCTCTGCATCTGTCAACAGAGGATTAGGGCTTGGAAGTCAACAGCACACTGTTGAGGAAGCTAAGAAAATGGGGTGACAGAGTGTTGCATTCCCCTGCTGCTGGGTAGGTTGAAGACAAAAGATGTACAACATCATTTTCCCAGAAAGCTCCTCAAAAGATGGAGGACATGTTTAATGTCTAATTATCAACAAGATAATTTCTTGAAGCTGTTAAATACATAGTCCACTGAAGGAAGAATAGAAGCTCTAGAAATTTAAATAGGTTGAATGACTAGTGACACAATAAATTGTCTTCACTCCAGCGTTAGACTTGGCTGCAGGCCATAAGCAAAGCTTTTTAGTCTAATAACTAACCAGCATATCCCAATTCAAATTGAATTTGGACACTAGTTAACTTTTTAAGAGTGTGAATTCTACAAGATAACACTGCCTGCAGCCCCCACACAGAAGGACAACTTCACCAGACACTGGGACCTGAGCCTCAACCTCCTTCCCCCCAACAATGCTCAGTGCTGGTTCATTGTTCTTGTCAGACTAGACACTGCCATTTTGGACACTGCGTTTTCCCAGACTAAGCACAAAATATCCCCATGCAAGTTTCTGAAAGCTTGGGACCTAGAAATTGAAGGTACTCATCACTATATGCACATTACTAAGACTTCTGTACTTCCCAAAGAAAACTCAACCCAGTAGCTAATATTAAAATGTCGTCATCTGAGAAATGTTTCCTTCAGTAAATCAGGAACCATCAAAGTCTTACCATAAAGGAGTGTATCTTCTAGCAAAGACTATAGGATATAAAGAGATTAAATAGTGCAGTTCACTATAAAGTAAATCCATGTGTACAGATTTTGTCAAAGCAAGCTTGATTTGAAACTTACAGTCATATCTATATTTTGCTTTATACAGTCAGAGGCTACCTGAAAAACAAAAAAAAATTTACCTCAAATGTACTGATTTCTCTGCATGACTTCCCATGGCCAAATTATCTTTTAGAACAAAACAAACCAAAAAGAAAACTGGCAAAAGAAATCTCAATCCTACAACTCTTATTTTAAGGTACTTATGAAAACTGTATTGGTAAGCATTATTTTCATTACCAATATAAAAAAACAGTCTCTATTATTTTTGAGTTAACCAGTAAGTTTACATAAATTTTTAATCTATATCTTCAGTAAAAACTTTTGTCTCTCTTGGATTTGTTAGATAAAACACATTCAAGTAGAATAGAAGCTGGCCTTATTGTTTTTCCTTCCTCACCCTGCTTCATGTCCAAAACTATTCATTGCATTGTTTTCCATCAACACAGAAATATCTAAAGAATTAGTGAATCTCTAAACTGTTGAAAACAAACCAACATGCTGATGAAAAATATTGTTGTTATAGCTTTACAGGATGCAAGCACAGTTCGGGACAATTCTGTAATACTTTCACTAGCCCCTTCAAAAATAAGGAAAAGTAGTCTACTACTTGTCAAAGCTGTTATCATACATCATGGTAAAGTAATTAGCATTTGTGTCTACCAGTGGTTCATTAGGATAACCAGAGGCAATTCCATTTTCATGTGATAAAAGCTGACTAGGATTCCAAGTAACAGATCCAGACATACTTGTTCTCTGTTGTTGTTGCAGGAAGTTTCCTAAAGCTTCAATTCCTGCTACCATATTCAAGACAGCAGGACGCCTTCTAAGAGAGAAACATATTTGTCTCCAGAGTTTTCAAATGGCTCCAGAAATTGTTAGCAAAATAAAAAAGAAAAGAACATTACTCTGTAAGGAAATACACAACAGTGATATGCTGAAAGCCTTTGCACAGAACATCAACACTGTAAACCTGCAGCCCCTCTGGCTACCAGTGCAGCCGTCACGCTTTCTCCATCTTCCAGATGGTTGGGGATGGGAAGAATGCTGGGGAGGGATGTATTTCTTAGCTGCTAAGTAATATTACAGATAGGATAAGTGGATAGGGGACCAACAGATACTTTCTTTCATGTTCAGTGCTGAAGTTTCAGAAAGTTAAAAATTCCTGTATTATCTCTAGTCCTTGCAAAACAAGTCTACATCGCCTGCAATGGAAATGAAATGTTAATATTCCTTTAGCACTCTGAATGGGAAAAAATTGTACTAAAAATCATCTGATGTGTTTTAAGAAAGAATTCATGCTTTTTCATACTGTTACATTTCCAAAAAATAGACATGTCCATGGGGAAAAATTCACCAGCTGCACTTTTCAAATCCTAACAGAACTGAAGAGAGGTAGGGAGGAATGTTATACACTGAGAGTTTCACTATATAGTGTTAAGGTGCAGCACTATAACATTAGCTTTCCCCACACATTTCATTCCTTGTGACATTTTAAGGCATAAAGAATAAAATGTACTCACAATGCTGCTATTGTCTTTATCTCTAAGAGTAACTGCACCCCTCTTGCCTTCAAATTGCTCAAGGGCTTCGTACAGAAAAGTTTTCAGGAACATCAGACAATGTGCTTCTGATCCCTCAGGCACAGCTTCTGTCTGGTAAGTCTTCGTAATGTAAATAAACAAAAATTTTATGTTACATGAGGCTGTGTAGTGTCAGAAGCAGAGTCACATTATGTACCTTTTGCCCTGTCTCTCTTGCTTTCTATTTCAATGAGACAGGTTAAAAAAGAGAACATCCATAAACTTGCGGGATCAGTAGAAATTAAAACTTTATTTGCTTACAGGCTTGGCACTCAGGTCTCTTTCTAGTCATTAGGAATATGTGCGTCTTAGTTCAGATAAGAGGAAGTACCTATCACACGTCTACCCAAAAACTGAATTCATTGCATAGCTTCCCTCCTTGCTGTAATTTCTTAGTCATATCCTACTTCTTCCCTAGCAGTCCTGTCAAAATAATGCCTTCAACTTGTTTCCATTACAAAGATCTTCACAAGACATTTATTTCTCTTGTTCTGATCCTGAACAGAGAGCAAAACAATATGATGATTTAAGTATTTTTAGGTTTAAATTTATACTGGTTTAATCTTCAGCTACTATAATTTTAGCTCTGTAAAACCTAGGTAAGTACAGACTCAAGTGATATTTATTTTGAGAAACATTTGCTACCAAACACTGTCCATACCAACAGTTTAGGAGTTTTGTGTTTCTTAAGGTTAAAGATGGAGTTGTTGAACTGATGGTATGACTGTACTGAACCTTCAGCTCACAGCAGGTCCCTTACTTTTCTGTCTCTCAACTCGAACGTCAAAATTGCATTGATCCGAATGAACCAACTCATTACCTAATTTTAATCTTTCTTTGTCCAGCAGCTTTCTTTCATCCATCATCTTACCATGAAACATCACCAATGATGTCTTTGATCATATTCACAATGTAAGGCTAGATCACCAAGAAGACTAAAGGTCTGTGAAAGTGAAATTTTATGCTAATTTTCTTTCCCTTAAAAGCTGCTTGTAATGATCACTCCATGCCAGGTTCTTTCCCCAATTTCTCCTTCTATTTTCCATTCAAAAGAGAATTTTTAATGAAGACAAGACTTTCTACCAGTGTTCAGGTGATCTCAGAAATCTGTTTGCAGTAGGTGGACATGAATTATCCATAATTCACAAATGAATGGAGGAGAATGAAGGAGACATGGGAGTAATATCCCATCAGCAGGCAAGGACACAGTAAGTATGAAATAACATGTAGCAAGTGAAGTCAAGGATTATGATGCCTAGTGGCATTTTGGGGGGAAAATAGAGCAAAAAACCCCATGTTCAGTACAAGATCAATAATGGTGATATTGCCATCAAAATGTATTACTGAAGTAAGCTCTACCAAAGACAGTATCATGAACCAGGTTTATGAAGGCTGGCTATCTCAACCATGAGCAGAGATATTGTGTAAAGCAAATAATCTTTTTGTCATCAAGAATGGCATGTGAGTTTCCATTTTAATTACCATCACTCTTAATAAAGATACATCAGTCTGCCATTTTCACTCTTGCCAGGACACTACTGTTTCCAAAAGGTAACATTACAGGTAATAGTAGAAAGCTTTTGCTGGCCTAACTGTAGCTTTTGTATTGTCAGTTCAGTATTCCTTTCATGGGCTGTGCATTTCTATTCTTTTCAAGTATTTTCTGAAGCCCACTCCATCAAAGAATGATTGAGCCTTGATAGTGGTTTCAGTTTTTCTGACTAATGCTGAGGTGTCTTCATGGTTAGTGTATATACTTCTTTTCCCAGTGTGCCCAATTATTCCTGTTATAATATATGGTAAGGGTCCCACTTCAAAAAGGATTTCAGTTAAGCTGTATCTTCACAGATTTTTCTAACTTTCTAAAAAATTATCTGCCATCTTGTGGTTTATGGAAGCTAGGGAACACTGTGTTAACTGGGTCTGTAAAACTATAGCACATTCTTAAACCTGCTTTTGACAAAACATTTTTAACATGCATCATAACAAGTTTGTCCATATTACAGTTTCTTCCATGCACAGAACTCATTTGAGAAAACTATCAAAATATTGAAGCTATGTAGCAAATCATACCTCTCAAAATTCTAAAGGTCACATTGTAGCTTTTTAATGAGCTTCTAAGCCTAAAGCAAATGGCATATAATAAACAGTGGATATGAAATATTCACAGTTTAATAAGGAACCTCAGATGCCCATGATCGTGGTACTATGTGTCCACTATATTTCCAGAAGTTCATTATACATTTGGCACAGGATGGCAGACTGGCAAGGCTGGCAGTGAGCATTTTTTTCAACTCCTTTGCTGATACTCCTCAATCCTGTTAGTCCTAGTTGATCATGCACAGTCATTTCTATTGTAAAACTTTGACTTTGTGCAAACAGCTAAGTTTTTGTCCTGCTGTATTGCTAAAACAATCTGGGCTAAAAAGACTTCTCGGAGATGCTTTCAAAGCTCTATTTCCTGCACTGAGGTACTACATTTGTATTTTATGTTTTCCCTTCAGAGATGGGGATCTCTAGTAATTCAGAAGCAAGTCTGTGTATGCAGAAGCCTTCATTAAAACGAACGCTGGAAGTGTGAATTTTTTATGCTGGCAGGAATTTCTTGGCATCTGTGAGGTTTCATTGGGCTGGAACTGTGCCTGGGCAGGGGTCAGAATTCAGCCACAATGGCACTTGGTGGTGCAAATCAAGTCCTCTCACCTTTGAGCTGCTTCATCTCTATACTACATTCTGTCTTGGTTGCATTAAGAATTTTCTGGAAGCATTTCCTCCATCAACATGATATTTGATATGTCAAAATTCAGTTTCGTGTTGAAGCATTTTCTAAACTGCAAGGTGGTGGGATCTGACTGACTTGGAAACTCTGCAGCCTGTGAATAAAAAAACCCAAGAAGCACAATTTTGCTGTTTTGTTAGTTTATAAATTACATTCAACGTTTCTCAGAAAAATAAAAGGCAACACATATGGCCAAAATTCAGTAGTCAAATACAACACAGAAAGTGGGACAAGAAGATATAACATGCCAGTTTTTGCTGGTGGTGCAGTCTTCATTTCAATTTCTCTTGAATCTTTGAAAAATAGCCCAATAACTGTTAAAATTTTCATTACTCAAAACACTTCCCAAAAGCTTGCTGTCAGGCATCTGCATGCCTTTTAGGTGAAAGTGCATCCATCTGAGTGCACCCATGAGATTACAGACTGAAAGGGAGTTCTTTTCATCAAGTATGGTGAACTATGGCAGGTAGCTACTTAACCTGTCTGACTGTATAATATTGATTAAAATAATTAAAGGATCACTGCTTCATTGCGCTAGAGACTTTAGATTGATATACATAAGTGCACACTTAGCAGCAAAGTTCAGGATACCACTATATCAAATATCGTTTAGATTTACTTCCACTCATTTTTTCATTATCCTTTTTTTTTGCCAATATAAAGGTTGTTACCTGATCACAATTAACCATGGCTTGTTTAGCTAATTACTCATGATTATGCCATTGCTAGGGAAATTTAAATATTATAGGGATTTTTCTGTCTCCGAAATCTATTTCTAAATTACCTCCTCTAATCAAGCAGCAATTATGTTACTCCTCGCTAAAACCATGAGCATGTTGACCCAGCCAGTCATATTCTGGCAAACACAAAGAGAAAATATACATAGCAACAGTGACTACTCCATAGAAACAACAGGAACAAAAGGAAATCCACAGAAACATTTTAAACGCCAGCAATTGGTCATTTCACTGCCATGGGTTTTATCATTTCAGCAAAAGAGATTCTAGGAAAAAAAAAAAAGGAAACAATTCAGTTCTGACTGAAAGAGTAAATATATTATTTGTTTAAAAATGTTTAAAACTATTTCTTTTTTCAGAAAGCTAAACTCTATGAAGCTTAACACTGATAACAGATTGGGAAACTGGTCAGGGATAGGTTGTCTGAAAGAAACAAAGAGGCACAGAGCTCATTACTGGCTCCCAATTGAGACTACAGAACAGCAGCAAACACTTCAGGGTAATTAACTGCCCAGAGATTATCTTCAGGGAATTCCACAGTAATGCCAACATATGGGGGAATACACTTATAACTGCTAAGTTTCACTTCCACTCTTCTTCCAGTGAATTCATATCAAGATACAGGACTCATTGGCACAAAGTCATGCCTTGCAAAAGCACCCTACAGTTGCAAAAGGCTGTTCTTGTTTTCAGGCTCCTATGTTGATTTTGTTACCTCATTTCTATCCCTGCCTCATCTGTTAGTTATCTTCCCTGCTTTCAAGATTTAAACTTTTATGTTTCCCAATCAGCTCATGTCTCTTCCTTCTTCCTCTACTCTCACCTGCTTTAAACCATATCCTGGGTTTTCTTTATGTTGTCCCCAACCTCTTCCATATGCTAATCTTAGCTTTATTCCCCAAACCCCAAGGAGTTACAAGAAACTCTTTATATTGTGGATAAAGAGTCTCCAGTCAGCATAGTGGAAAATTCAGAGGAAACCTGAAGACTAAATTATCTGCAAATGCTGATAACAGCCCTGACAACCCTGCAGTACATATGTAAACCACGGTTACATCTCAATGGTAAAAATTTGGCTAAGATATCCTCAGTTGCAGAAGTAGTAATCTGCATGAAGTATCAAATAAATTTCACTATTAACTATGACTTATGTTCCCCTTATAAGTGGAACCAGTTGGAAAGAAATGTGTTTAATTGCTATATTGCTTTCTCAGTCAAGGTCGTTCCAAGATCCTCTATCAAGCTTGATACTTACTATGTAGCTTGCATACACTCAAATAACCACTTTCTTCTCAAAAATTCCTCCTGCCTTGTGTGGTCTGCTGCATTCAATTTCTGTTCTCCTTTACAATGTGTTATCATCTTAGGCAGAGCTTCTTAAGGAAGCTGTACATCTTCTTTTAATAAAATACAAATTTCCTGCTGTTAATTTAGTTTTCAGCATACAATATTCAGCACGCTATGGCTTAAAGCTTCTAGCTCGTGTCCACTACAGATATAATCATTTTAAGTACTGCAATAACTGCATTACATTTATTAACTCTGCTTTTAATTTTCATTAAAAAAAGTAAAATAATAATTGTCTTGAAGGTTTTCTATAGTGTCCATAAAATTTCCTATCAAGCAGTACTGTAGCATTATATGCCTCTCAAAGATAAGCTGAAGCTAAGCTGTAGTAGACTGATTTGAAAACCATATGTTTTTTTTATTTATTCAAGTACATATCACTTGATTAGAGACTACCCAAGACAGAGGTTGGACTTGGTTTTTTATATCCCCAGAAGATACAAGATGCATGCTTCCATATAGCCTCACTGTAAAAATTATCCTTTTTCAAGTATATCAAAATTAATTACTTTCATTTTTATAAACACTTCAGCATGTGCCTTTAAGCATACATTCCAGAGAGGTTATATCAAGGGGGCTGTCCCTTTTTTTTTTTTTAACATAGCTGCCATAAATCCATTCAGAATTTCTGTTACTGTATTTCTCGTCACATTCTTGCATTCTCTTGTCACTAAAGAAAGGAAAATTGTAGAAACACAGAACTCTGTGTGTATTGCCAATGATACTAAGCTCGGAGCAGTTATTGACTTCCTCAAAGGCAGGGAAACCCCACAGAGAGACCTCAACAAACTAGAGATGGGCAATCATGAAGTGTGTTCAACTTGTACGAAGTTCAGCGAGGGAAAGTGCCCAATTCTGCACCTGAAACAGAGCAACCCTGATTGTGCATACAGACTGGGGAATGAGATGTTGGAGAGCAGGGCTGTGGAAAGGGACCTGGGGCTCCTGGTCAGTGGCAAGTTGAACATGAGCCAGCAGTGCCCTGGTAGCCAGGAGGTGTCCTGGGGTGCACCAGGCACAGCATCACCAGCCAGGCAAGAGAGGGGATTGTCCTGCTCTGTTCTGCTTTGGAGTGGCTTCACCTCAAGTGCTGGGGGCAGTTTTGAGTGCCACAATATAAAAAAAGACATTGAGCTCTTAGAGAGCATCCAAAGCAGAGCAGCAACAAAGATGGTGAAGGGTATTAAGGGGAAGTCTTATGAGGGCCAGCTGAGGTCACTTGATCAGTTCAGCCTAGAAGAGACTGAGGGAAGACCTTAGTGAAGGGAAGAGGAGGAGTAGACACTGATCTCTTCTCTATGGTGACTGGTCACAGGACCTGAGGGAATGACCTGAAGTTGTGTCAGGGGAGATTTAGTTTGGATATTAGGAAAAGCTTCTTCCCACAGAGGGTGGTTGGACACTGGAACAGGCTCCCCAGGGAAGTGTTCACAGCACCAGCCTGACAGAGTTCAAGAAGTGTTTGGACAATGCTCTCAGGACACGGTGTGACTCTCAGGGTGTGCTGTGTAGGGCCAGGGGTTGGACTTCCATGACCCTTGTGGATCCTTTCCAGCTCAGGATACTAAACAAACTATATGCAAAATTACAATGTAACCAAATGTTTTAAAACACAATAGTTTCAAAATGAAACCTTTCAGGTCAGTATCTTCAGTGCAAATGACTTTTGATTTTTTTTTTCCTCTAGAAACTTCTGCTGTATTCAAAGGTATGCATGATTTTTCTGACTTCTTTTTTTTTGTTTTCATTTTTGGCTCAGGGGAGTGTCTATAAAAATTATGTCAATAAATTTTATTATGCCAAAGAAGCAATCTGCAATGTTAAGATGCTTCTGCCCTAATTATCTAGCTTATTTTTAAAAAACTTTTTCACTCTTTTTTCTTCAGAACTCCTACAAGAAAAAAATCTAAAAAACAGCAGCAGAGGTATGAGCCATGCTCTTAAATTACCTCAATAAATGCTTTTATGAGCAGAGGTGTACTTGGAACAAAAACCCCAAGATTCTATTCTACTATTGAAGTTCTCCATTATGACTAGCGATAGAAGCAAAATCAATTTGAAGAGCTCAGGAAGCCAAAACATGCAGCATTTAAGACATATTTTGCATACAAAATTACAGTTGAACCAATTAAAGAAATCAAGGTTATTTAAAACAAGTCAAAACTTTATGACTTTTTTTTGCAGTCAGTTTATCTGCTGAGATTTTTCCTTCTTTTTTCAAAGCCTACCTGCTACAAAGTTACACTCATGAAACCAAAAGAGGGTACCTATGGAAGCACAAAATCCCGGAAAAATGAGGGGAAGCTTGTCACTCAAAAAAACCCAATAAAACCCCCAAAAAACAATAGAACACATTTTCTATGGGATGTCCCTCTGTCCATCGTATTCCTGAAACTGAAGATAGACTGCTCCACAGAATTGCATGCAGCAATGAACTGAACCTGTGGGTCCCCAGAAACTTCCTTAGCTTGGTATGCCTGATCTCAGTGACAGCTGTCCTCTTGCTTGGGAACTTCTGCACCTTCTTTATAATTAATGACATTAACTCTAACACCACATGGCTTCTATGCATCGACAGCCACACAGACATCACGTAGCAATCATGATACACCTGCAATCTGTTGGGGTTTTTTCCATTCGCCAGCAAAATCAATTTCAGACTTCTGCAATAAGCCCTAGAACATTTCTTAGAACAATATTAGAGAGTATTTCATATGGTGCTCCATATGAACATTTGGTGTTGTAAAAATAAATATGGAAAGATAAAGCAATTGCACTGTCATTGCTATTAGTCAGGGCACTTGCATCAATGCCAGATTTAAAATAACACCTTTATTGTTAAATAACCAGTGTTAACATGATTTGAAATCTAACTTAAACAGCCAAATCCTACTATAGGCCACAAGAAACACTGTGCTATATACAGCACATGAGATATTACAAAAAAAGACAATCAATGATCTTTATCCCTAGCACAACCAATTAAAATCTCATGAAGAATAATTGAGGGATCCTGATAGTATTTATTGTATTGATTTACATACTGTGCAGGATCCACTCAGAATGCAACATGCTACATGGAACTACTTGATCTCACTCATTAAGTTTAAAGCAGGGAGTGGCTATACACTGATGCCCAATCTGAGAAAAGAATTAACTTCATCAAAAGTTGACATAACATGAAAATGTACCTCTTTTTAGCACAAGCTTCTGAGCAAGCGAGTAAGGATGGATGCAGTCAGTTATGGTGGCTTTCAGGGTATTTGAATACAGTTATTGAAAAACATACAGGTGGAAGATTATTATTGGTTTTGTTGTTGTTATTGTTAGTATTATTACTACTACTATTCCTGTATTGTTATACACATCTAAAGCCATGATTTTATAAGAATTGAGACAGTTCTTTCACATGCATTTATTCATTCATGGTTTAAGACACAGGAGATTCCTTCTCTGGTACTATTGAGAGTGATGCTCACACCATTTTTCACATTCCAAAAAATTACATTCACTAATTTTTCATACTATGTTGGTTATTTTTAGCACAGATATTACTTTTGTTTAAATAAAAAATAATCTTTTTTTTTCATGTTAAAAAAAGAAAGAAAAAAGTTTAAATCACTATAAACTTACATAAACAGAAAACTCATACTGCTTCTTTACTGAATTATCATTGAAGTAATTTTGGGGTCTTGGGTTTCTTCTGTTTTTGGAAAAATGTTCCAGATATGGCAAAGGCAAAAGACACTTGTTTTCTGTCCTATGTACCTTAGACCAGTAAAAAAACAGTCTGTGTGATCCATAGCTTTTAAATAGGGCTGCTCCCCCAACACAGAAGTTAATGCTGCAGTGGTCTTTTTGAGCATTATCTTTAAAGCCATAAATTACAGGAAATATATAAAGGTAAAAATAATTATGTTCAGTGCTTTACTTCTTTAGAGGATGCTTCCTCATGAACATTTGCAGTAGTGAAATATTAACTAGCAGTTTCACACATTTATTACTGCATAGCCTTAGATTTGGCCAACTCATTTTTATTGATACTCTTCATTGAGCTTCAGAGGTCATTATTTCTTGCCTGGTAGCATCACTTGTCTCTAACTCAACAAATTTCATCAGACACCGAGGATGAACTTTTCAGCCTCCTCAATAAGCCAATACCTATGATTTCCTGCTTAGAGGCTGAATCAGTTCCATAAATACAGAAATAAGCTTCACTTTCCACAGACAGTTCCCTAAGCCACTTAGCAATTGCTTCTACATAGATACCAAGCAGCCAGTGTGAAAAATAAATTAAAAAAGGTATTCAAGGGAGCATCATAGACCAAGTGTTTTAAAAACTTATGATGTCATACTTTTTTATATCCATATAAATGTGTATATATTGAAATGTATAAAAGTATGCACCCTATGTGTGGATTGTATCAGATACATCTTATTGCTTATCATGTAGTAGAAGCTGCTTGTTGTCCAGGAGCAAGCTATGGCTAGTGTTACAGAAGTTCCAGGTAGAGCTAATTTTTGATTATAAAAAGGCTTTTCTGAGCTGTTTGGTTCCACACTGTTTGAGAGGCAGGGCAAGCCTTTCAAACCACTGTAAGAGTAAGCCAAAATGTCTAAAAGGCAGGGGGAAAGGCAGGCAAGGTTCTGAGGGAAGCTGATCTATCAGCTGGAGTTTGTCAAGGAATAAAATAAACACCCACTGTTGAGCCCAGCATTAGCCAGAACGAAGCGTGCCAGTGGAAGATGGCATCTGAATGGCTGGCAAGCAAAACTCCCTTGAGTGTGAAGGCAGATGCTATCTTCTTTGTCAGACCTAGCTGAAAGCCAGAGAAAATACATAATTTTTAATCAATTAGTAGAATAAAGAATAAAAATAATAATTAAAAAAGGCAGAATTTCTGCATGTCTTCAAAATAAACAACAGAACAGGGTAACATACAGGAAATGTAAGAGGAAGTTTTTCATGAGAGTCTGCAGACCTCATGAGTCTGAGCAGATTGGGTGGTTTGAAAAGTTCATTGAGTGATCCTTTTTCTAGGCTACAGTCTTTCTCATTTACTGCCTGAAATGCAGCACGTAGTCACTATTCCCTTGACACACAATGAGACTTTGTACATATGAAAAGCAGCTTGACAATGAAATAAAAACAGAGCTGATGGCAGGGGAAGCACAGTAACACTCGTTTTCTAGGTTAGGTTAACAGGAACTAAAACAGCCACCTGATGAATATGCTTTAAGATATCTACTACAGGCATGAACTTTTAACTGTTACCTGTAACTTCCTTTATTAATTCTCAGGGAAAAAAGGCTTCTTTTTTGGGACTACTCTGCTGACACCTAGCGAGCCTGGGCTCCAACAGCTTCAGAAAAAGAGGGGAAGTATCAGAGCAGCTGTTCTTTTCATTCCACTCACAGTAAAATGTTTTCTATGGCCATGTCTGTGATTCAGCAGAGTGCTGAATCATAGATCAACTCAAAGAACACTGTAATACTAATGAGAGGAAAAAGTAGAAATACGGTAAAGAGGAGAAAGGGAAAAGAAACATAAAGAAAAGCAGTGAAGCCTTTCCCTTACAGAATAAACACCTTTAACAAGGATGAATAAAATTTGCCACTAGTTGTGACTTCCATCTTTTGCTTTCTGTGTTTCACATATTTAACTGGGATATCTCAGTGTAACCTCAAGTTAATGACTAGTTTGTTTTTTGTTTTTAATGTAAAATATAAACTACAAGCAACTCCTTATTACTTTCTTAAAATTAATTGCAGTATAGTCCTACCATTACAATAGTATAAACCTGTCATTTTATCCTTGGATTTATTTGGGAGAATTTCACATGAGATTTTCAGTTTCACTAAAGTGGCTTAATATTGCCTGGGAAACAGGCATCAGTTAGGTGAGATGGTATTTTCTGATGTCAAGGAATTCTGCAACTTACAGTGGACACAAAAGCAATTTAAAAATAAAAATCAAACTTCCTCTTTTCAAAAGAAATTGAAAAAATGAAGGTAAGTGCTGGCCTCTGATAACAAAGATTAATAAGATCACATTTTATTTCCCTAAAAAATGGCTCCAAGAAGTCACAGTCATTACTCCTGCATAGAAAATGTGAGAACACATACTGCCACCAACTGTCATTAAGTTGGTCTCTTGAGAGCTGCTGGTCAGGAATTTTTAGGTTTCCCTAAGAGAATTTCCTACCTGTCTTTCTGAAATGGTTTACCTGACTAAAATCTTACAAAATGCACAGGTGTTTGGATGCTTAAAAACACCTACACAGAGAGAGTTAGGCTTCTCCAAGATTGCTGTGTAATAAACATAGGGTAACTAAATTTCACTTCAGCAATATGAAAGAAGCCACTAAAACAAACACTATGTAGTTCTTTGCATCATAAACACAACCAAGATACTAAAGATTGCATAAGCTGAAAATGAGCACAAAACAAGAGAGAATACAGAATTCTGTTATGAAGGAAATTAGTTGGTGCCTGCTTGGGTGTGCTTTTCTTACAATGCTGCTCGTGACAGTGACTGGGCTTCTCTCAGACACCGCTCAAGTTCTTCACTGTGGTACTGAAAGTCACTGCAACTTTCCTTCCTCTTCAACCTGTTTTCTTGGCTTAGACACTTCAGCCAGTTAGAATTTAATCTTGCATTTAGATGGGAAGTTCAGTCACTTTTTTTACTTTCCCCATAGCATAATAATCAAAATTAATATTTCCAGATAGACCAGAGGATATCTCACTTCAGAATGCTCTGGGATTATCATCTTAACTCTCACGTTCTAGGTGCTGAATCTCTTGAGACTAAAAAGCTGATTATGTCCAAAATACTTACATGTCTATAATTTTTATTTTATGCATGTAAGATTACCAGTTATCAGGGGAAGATGAAATTGTTGAGATGAAACATCAGGGGTTTATATATTTTTGCCTTGCAACTTTATTAGGAGTAGTGTAATTAAGCATTCAGACACAGACCTTAATCAAAGCCTCAGTCTTTAAGCAGCTTTCTGATAACTGCAATTAACTGTCTATAAATGTAAGAGACATTTTATTATATAACTACATGTAAGTGTGATTAAATGAACTTTTTGATATATAGGTCAGAGACTACCACTTGATATATTTTAACTCTTGCTATGATAACTTTCATACTCAAATTATTATACAACTTAATAAAAACTTCACTTTAAAGTTCTAATATGATTTTATTCTGCTGCTAAAGCTCCAATAATTTCTCTGTCATCAAAAAGTAAATTAAAATTTTCATCTTGTAAAACAAAAACTCTTATTACTAAAAGCATAATGTTATTATCTTATTACTAAAACCTTATACTCATTTAGTATTTTTCATAGCTTATTTGATTTGGCCTGAGATGCTAAAGATTATTGCTATTAGTTAATAAAAAAAAATTAATCATTTACTAGGTCTTTTACTAGATTCGTATTATTTGTAATTTATATATCCAAAATTATTACTTCTACATTTATAATTTGCAACAATAATTATAGAGTTTAAATAATAATCAAGGAAATAATATATTCCCTTTGAAAAAAAAAAAAAAGAAAGTGAGAAGGAAAACAAATCAGACAAGATCATTTTACCCAACAAGTTCAGGAGCAGAGCTGATTCATTTCTAAAGCTTTCATTCCTTAGCCTTAACCTTGTGTAGATGAATGGCAGATACTTCTTTGTTCTCATTTCAATCGTCTTGATCCCTCCTCAGATCTCTCTTATCTCTACTTAATGCAGGGAACAATTTCTTCTTGAGAAAAAGCAGGAAGATGGGTTTTATTGTCTGTCTCATTGCCATAGCTTGGCTTGTGAACCCATCAGGTACAAGATACAGCAGGTGCAACAAAGCCCTGAGCTGCTAAAAATGAAGACGTTTGTAGTGTTTTGATGCTTTTAACTGTCAGAGCTTTTTACAAATACCACCAGTATAATCCTTGGGACATACCTGATTTCCATATATCCAATGCACTGATAAAAGAAAAAGGAAAAAACCTGATGTGACTTCATTCGCTGGCAACATCCAAATTCCAGACAGGTCCAATCCCTGAACACAAACTGTCAAATACTGCTGCTTTCAGTACAGACATAGGCAATGTGAAACTACCACACAACCAAGCTGTTAGGACAATCTGGAATGGTAACAGAATTCTCAAAGCTTTGGTACAATAACAATACTTGGAAGCACAGCGTATTCCTGAAATTTTCCTATCTAGTGTGAGAAAAACACAAGTACATTATACATGTCTAACTTCCCACACCTGCATAACATATTGCGAGTCTCAGTGTCTTGTAGTTCAATATCTAGGTGGCATTACAAACAAATATTATATCAAATTTAATTTTATATGAAAGAAAGACATTTCAAAAACTACCAGTTTTCATTACAATGCAACCAACCAGCAGCACATTAACCAGATTAAAGAGGCAGGCACACAACACCTTTTTATAGACGTTTTATATATACAAAAAATATACAGTTTTTAATTCATTTTAATAAATGCTTCTGGTAAAAGCACAACAGTACAAAACTGGGAATAGGAAAACCAGTTGTCCTATTGTACTTAAAATACCTGCTTCTATAACATATGCATTGTTAAGAACCAAACATATGCCAACTCTTGTAAAAGAAATCTGCCATATCATCTTCAGTGGCACCAGATAGACTCCAATTAAAGGCCACTGGTATAATAAAGAGACTGGAGTGACTCGCCCAGAAGGTAAACCTGAGAGAGTAGGATAGTTCATCCTGGAGAAGAAAAGGCTCAAGGGGAATCTTATTAACAAATGTAAATACATGAAGGGATGATGTAAAGAGCACAGAGCCAAGCTCTTTTCAGTGGCACCCAGTGATAGGTAAGAAGTAAAGAGCACAAACTGAAACATAGGAGGTACTGCATGAAGATCAGGAAACATTTGTTTCCACTGTGAGGGTGGTTGAGTGCTGGCAGAGGTTGTCCACAGCAGCTGTGGAGTTTCCATCCCTTTGAGAAATTAAAAATCTACCTGAACACAATCCTAGGCAGCCAGCTCTAGGAGACCCTACTTGAGCAGGGTATTGGACAAAACGACCTCCAGAGCTCCCTGCCAACCTCAACAATTCTGTGATACCACAACATCCCTTACAAGAAAAAGACCAACAGCATTTTCCTTAAAAATACTTCAATTCAGTAAAATATTTAAGTGATTCTGATTCATCCCAGCTTTCACATAGGTACTCCCCCTTCTCTTTTGCCCCAGTTTTTTCCTTCTTTTTGAAGTCAAGGACTCATTTGACACAGTGCAAAAGAGTGTCTTATTCATGAAGTAGTATTCTGAGATCTCTGGCTGTATAAAACTTCATTCACCAAACACATGGCTTGGATATTTACAGAGCCTGGTTTTCCACCTGATCAATTCAGTAAAATGAAGACCAGAAACTACTGCTCATCCAGTGAATAGAGGTAGCTCCAGTAGCACTATTATTGCCTTTTTAATTTTTAGAAGGATAAAACAAGAGGAGATTCCCTGAAATCTGCCTAAAAACAAAACCCAGTACTAAAACTCAGTATTAAATTTTTCACTTACTATGTTGGTGTCAAGCAGAACTTTTATTGTGCTGACATGACACAGTCTAACACTGATGCCAATTGATCAAATTTTTGTGATCCAAAGATCACCAATCAGCATTTCTGTTCGTAAGGATTTCACTCCCATTATGTTCTGACATATCTCCTCCCATTGTGAAATTTCTTCTGTTTTGCACAGATCATGCATTTCTTAATTGGTTTCTCCTTTTATCCAAGTAACAAATTCATTGTTTGTCAAAGATAACTCACCTGAAACAACTTACCTTGAAAGAATAAAGAACAGCTTTATTTGAGAAGTAAGGATTACTATGCAGGAGTTGGAGACCAAAATGTAAAAAGAAAATCATACTACAAGCATTTCTGAGGTTTACTACACCGCAATGCATTGCCAAGAAGAAATGCAAAGCAACTTATTTCATGTGTAATATGAAGTAAACATTTTGTCTTGGAAGGCACAATCATTTGAGCTCTGGCTGCAATGATTATTATTTTGTCTCATCTGCTCATTTTACACAAAGTATTTTAAATGAAACAATACTGATTAATGCAAGTAATAAAATCATAGAACGGTTGGGTTGGAACTCAAATCTGGTATAATAGCACACAAAAAAGCATCCATTCATTCTTATGGAGTTATTTGCTTCTGATTCATTCCATATTTATAAGTCCTGAGCCAGATAGCATGGAATTTTGGCAGCTGTCAAATGCTTGTTTTCCTACGTAACAATGAATTTTTTCTCTAAGTAGTGAAAAAAGTGTGATATTTTTTCCAGTTTTACCTTCTTTATTTNTTTAAATGAAACAATACTGATTAATGCAAGTAATAAAATCATAGAACGGTTGGGTTGGAAGGGACCTTTAAAGGTCCTTTAGTCCAACCTCTCTGCAATCCTAAACTAGATGAGGTTGCCCAGAGCCCCATCCAACCTGGCCTTGAATGTTTACAGGGATGAGCCATCTACCACCTACATGAGCAACCTGCTTTAGTGTTTCACCACGTTTATTTTAAAAAATTTCTTCCTTGTATTTAGTCTAAGTCTACTCTCTCCTAGTTTAAAACTGTTATCACTTGTTTTACCACAACAAGCCCTACTAACGTTTTTCCCCATTATTCTTATAAGCCCATTTTAAGTATTGAAAGTTAATACAAAGGAGTTGATTTGTGAAAATAATGGCCTGCAGAAGGGGCTTTTATTGAGCACGTCTTACTCCACTATGCATTTCTGGGTATTCCTTGTGCACACACTCTTGTCACAATCTTCTACAGTGCTTATGAGCTTCATCATCAGTTAACATTTCCTTTCTACGCTTATATTAATCAGATTAAAAAAGACACTGAAAACTAAGATGAACCACTTACAGTGCTCTTCCCAAACTAAGCTACTATTATTTTGCAGGAATTGCAGTTCACTCAGAGCAAGAGAGAGAACTAATTCAGCTTAAAGAGAGGAAAGCATAATGTGATATTTAATATAGTAAGTTAAATAGGTCAGTTAACAAGTGATTCCAGGTTACATTTTTTCTGCAAAAATTACACCTTTTATACTCAAGAAATGGAAGGGGGAGGGGGAGACACATTGCAGGAGGATCTATATATATTGGATGCCATTCTTGTGGCAGTTTAACAGGGAAACTGAAAAGTTTATTATTTGCAGGCAACTCATGTAAAAACAGTGTCTTAACAAGTTACTCTGCCTTCTGTTCAATCATGTTAACCTCTTTTCACAGACGGTTCACAGAGTTTCCTAACTCTTCTTTTTCTGTGTGTAGGTTTTCTTGTTCTAAGATAACACCTTTGGAAAAAAAATCATGTTTTTACATCAGCAAACATCTGTTGTTTTTCTTACCAAAATAGGATAGCTCATACCCTCTGACAGCAAAAACTAAAATAACTCCTTCAGTTCTCCAAGTGATTGCAATGCAAATAATAACTCTTCTAAAAAGCTAAAGGCCAGTATCCATTTTAAATAACAGCTCTAACTAAGAAATATTTTAACCATGCCTTTCTTCTCTCTTTTACTTCTGCCAACTTTTGTTGGTTTAATAGCTCTTTGGTTTGGATATTTGTTTAAAAGATTGAATGTCCAAGTAAATACCAAGAAATTTCTAATTTTATATGTGGACTTCAAGGGCAAAGTGAGATTGGTAACATATATTTGCTTTTTAGTTTTAAAAGCTCAGATTTTAATTACATTTTCCTATATTAATATACAGACTCATAATATATGATCATTTACAATGGGTGTTTTAATTTTAAGAAAAAAAGCTATAGAGTAGTATAGTCCTTGGAAAAGCTGCTTAGTGCAAATTAAATGCCAGAAGCACCAGTAAATGGTGCATCTTGGGATCCACAAACATGTCAAGAACTCCTCTTTTATTTCACCTGTTTAATAGAGCTTTAGTTTTACACAACTGATAAGCAACTTTTCTCACATACAATCACCTCTGCAGCATTGGTTTTTCAAGTGTTCTATGTGTTCCAAAAGCCTTCAGATATTTGTATACACCTGTAATTAACATCTGTGCAATGTGAATGTGAAAACTAAAAATTAAAACATGGTAATACGAACACTAGTCAAGATTTATTTTAAGATTCATTAGAGGCCACTTAGTACATCCAGCTCTGACTAATTAAATAGGGTAACTGTACAAGCAAGGAATGAAAAAAAGAACCCCACATAATAAAGAAAAACTGAATTTTTCTTCAATATTGATTTAATTGTGAAAATAATTTTTAAGGAAATTTCAGAATAAGAAGCAGTTTCTTATTAATCCAATTTTTTTACATATACCACAGCAATGTATTTCTGATACAAAAAAAAATCCTTTTCAGTTATGACAACCACACTTACTGTTAGTTTGGAATTGCATTGTCTACTGTGTTTGAAACTTGAATTTTTCTTTTTCCTTATAATCTCAAAAGTGTAACAAATCACAACTGTGAGAAAAGTTACCTAGGAGTTAAGAGGTATGAGCATAGGCACATAGCTCAAAGAAAAAAGCTTTTCTGAAGAGAAGCTCATATAACCTCTGTAGTATACCCTACACAGCACAGTATATATTTGAAAGATTAGGTTGCTTATTTTAAATACTCTAAAATCTTTAAGGAGTTATTTAAAAGCACTATGATGAAACTCTAATATCTGCACCTTGTTCAGAACATTATTTTACTATTAACTTCCAAGATAAAATTGTATAATGTTTGTTTTTAAATATTCTCCAAAATACATGTATTTATCATGCCAAATATGAGAAATTCATATAAAGAATACCTTCTGTAATCCTGAACTCCTCTGGACCCTTGAATTTATAGTGCTGCATGCTTAGCAGCAGCATAATTGAAGTCTGTGAATGATATTTCTTGACTAATCCATTCAGTACCAAGAGCAGAGCCAAAGAGTTCTAGACATCCAGTTCTACAATACATGAGGTTTAGTCATTTTATTGATATTTCTTTCCATTGAAGGATTTCATTACCCATTTCTGCTATAAAGATGAACAAGAAACAGCCAATTTTCCCCCCTGTTTTAAGGCATATGTCAGGGAACAGCAAAGGCAAGCTGCTTGGAAAGGACAGTAGAGCTGGAAGCCAAGAGCCACAGCAGGGTGGGCAGGGCAAAGCTCTTTCTGACAGGGACACAGTCCCATGGCACCTGAACAAAAAAGAGAGCAACCAGGGCCAGCTAACACATCAATAACTGCCAGATGAGGCTGTAATAACAAGGCAAATCTGAGGTCAAGCCAGAAAGATGGGTCAGCAAGGCAGAGCCTGAAGAGATGAGGATAACCAGACAGTGCCGCACAGATCAAGGCAAGCCTATAGTAAATAAGGCAGGTCGAATTCAAGCTGTACCAAGTGTTCTCCCAGTGCAGGCAGCAAAACCTCTGGGAGAGCAGGGTATGCACTCTGGCCCGTGATGTAATACTACATTTCAAGTTTACTGAACTTTCCCCTGCCTCATTTTTCCATCCCTGAGGGTGGATTTGCAGATACCTAAAGAGCCGATGCCAAACCTTTTACAAAAAGAAAGCTAAAACAATAGAAATAAGAGTGATGGCCAATATCAATTGTTTCACTGACCTAATAGCCTTTGCAATAACTAGAATCACCAATGTAAGGAACTACCCTTTTTCCTACCATGCCTATAGAATCTCACACTCTGAAAAAAATGTGTACAGTCAACTCACCGAGAATTACTATCGAGTTTGATGTGTCCACTGTATCTACAGCAGTGATAGTAGAAAAAATGCCCAATTTGAAAAGTGGTGTTTGAAGTGCATGTGGCTTGTAAATTCTCAGTATGAATGACTTGCACAAAGATGAAAAATGTTCAACTTCTTCAGAGAGGAAGTTCTTGGCGAAAGACACGAGTCCACAGCAACTTAGAACTCCAGTGAGTATCTGGAGATCTCCTGGAAGTTGGAACATGGTGCCTCAAGTTTCAATAAAGAACACTTCAACCCTTCTATCTTTATTTATTGTCTAAATTAAAAGTATTTCCTATAAAAGATTTTCACATATTTCATTTGTATCACTGTGAGTTATTTAAAAGAAAAAGAAATAGTAATTCCAAGATGGAAAGACCTCTACAATCAGAATTTGTTTGATAGAATCTATCTTCCACCTAAGTTTTATAACAGGTTTGGCTCTGGAAATGAATGTTGACATAAAATTGAAAACAGTTTCTCCATTGCAGCATTTATGAATGACAGATGCACCAGGAATACTGATTCTCTCTGCTTCCTCTTTTGAAGAAGCCATTTTTGGGAATGATTAGCGGACCACTAAGATACATGACCTTCTGACTCAGCAACAAAAATTCACTGGCTTTTTGATGATTAAATAAGTATGCTTGACGTGTGAGGCCCATAGTGTCCAACTTAAATGGAGCTGCTAATATTTCTCTTTCTTTTAAGATGAATTCCTCCATGAAAGGTTTTCTATCTGAGACACCAGAAAAGCTGCAGCACATAAACGAGGAGAGGGAGAGGGAGAGGGAGAGGGAGAG